>MU227591.1:592685-608308 GCA_018584345.1 Thuja plicata | reverse complement strand
ACATAGACACATTTTTATCCTTGTATCAGGTAGCTTGACTAGGGGCCTTACACTTACCTCTGGTGCAAGTATCAGACATATTTCTCAAGGCTATAAGATTTATGACACCTAAAAGTTCCTCCCTACTTGACAACAGTGGCATATTGCCCGTGACAAAGCATCACTTTCTTTATGCTAGGGTTTCTGTAGATTACGGTGTATGTTCTCATTACGGCGTATGTTTTCATATTGACTAATATCAATTAGGCCATCTTAGGGTATATGCCTCTAGTCATGTAATATGCTCTTAACCAAAGGCTAAAATACAAGACATATATTCAAAGTGATAATAAGATCATGAATGTCCAGGTTCCAGATAGTTTGTTCAATACCTTAATGAGGCATTTAAAATGACACCAACCATTGAAAAATTCATTGGCATCTGACCTTCAATAGATAGGGTCAAAGCTTTAGTGAGACAACAGTGGCATACTTCCCGTGACAAAGCATCACTTTATTTATGCTAGGGTTTCTACAGATTACGGTGTATGTTTTCATTACGGTGTATACAAGACATACCTCAAATGGTGAGTACGGCGTATGTTCTCATTACTTTCTTTATAAAAGACATACCTCAAATGGTGAGTACGCGGTGGTAGCTTGTTGATGAGTACGCGATGGCTATACCCTAAACATGAAGGAAACTAGCTGAATGAATTGCAAACTGACCCGGAGGTGTGATGAATGAGTTGTTGGATTCTTCAGTTGTGACTGGTAGCTATATTCAATACAACAAGAGCCCTCTTTGCACGTAGAATGGTATAGTTTCCTTCTGCTCACATGCACAGCTTGATCACAAATGAGCCTTTCTATTTCTTTTCTTTTGTTTATAATCAAGAGGGTGTCACAATTACGACGGTATCATTGCTATTGTGATAGTGTCAGGGGCACTTGAAAAAAAATACAAAAATCACACACAAATGGTAGTCCCGTTGCAAATTGGTGTTAGAATTTGACCCCAAATATTGTAGTGATACTAGTGTACTCTCACAACATCAACTAGAAACAACGTTTAGGTCATCTCAACTTTTGTGTCTTGATGCTTATGTTAGTTTCTCATATCTTATCTAATGAAATTAATATTCATATTCTTATGGTCATAGTGGCACCACTAAGGATTGTATCGACTCTGATGTTACAAAAATGCTCGATGATAAAAAAATTTCAAAGCTAAAGGTTCAAAGACTACACCTTAGGCTACATTCATGTTAGTAGATGCATCTGCATCTACACTTGGATGGTGTTGAAATCTACATAATATCAATATATCTCCCCAATGTGAAGGCTCTAAGGTTCTTATCAATCAATCTTCATTTCGTCAAGTGGTCAGTTGTGAATGAACATGACACCCCTCACTAATTTGGCTATCCTGATTCTATTTTCAGGATCAAAATAAAAATCGGACATTTGACTTTTTCAGTCAACTCCTGCTGACCACTTGCACAATCACTCTTCTGGACTCCAACCAATGGAATTCTCTTGTACTTTTCTTCCAGTGAATCCATGTATTATACTTTTGGTCAATCTTGGTCACCAAGATGTCTCATCAAGTACAACTTTTGTCCTAACCACTTGGGACCTATTTCTAATTAGGTTAGCTTCTTCTTGCATCATGTTATCAATCAAATTGATTCTCATCACTGGGGCACCTTGCCATATTTTGATTTCTCTCCTGAGGGGGCAGGATCAGGAAATCAACATTCCCATGATCGCATCCTCAATCAAAACCCCATCGCTTGGGGCACCTCAGCTTCATCGCACCAAATCAAGTTGAGATCATCTTAAAATAAAAGGTAACCTAATCAATGGTCTTATACAATGATGAATACACTCGAAATCAGGCAAGATTGGTCTTATAAGAGTGATTCATTATTCACACCAGATACATTGATAAAATTGGCTTCATCACTTCAAATCAAGTCAATTTTCTTGCTAATAAAATCTCTTAACGGTAACGAGTTTCATTGCTTCAAATCAAACTGATTATTCATTCAAACCAATTAAAAGGTTTAAGAGTTCTTGACAGATGTCCAGTTTCATCCCTTTGAACCAAACTGAGCATTTAGTATTATATATTTTGATCGATCTTTGTCTAATCAAGCTCAAAGTTGATCTTCTTCAAAAGAATGGTTTCATTGCTTCAAATCAAATTGTTCTGGGTATTCTCACTAACACATCTTTAAATCAATGTGCTCATCGCACATCAATTCAAAGAGGGGAAAATATAATGACCTAAAAGTGGTCACCTAAACCCTAGACCCCTAATCTCAGTCTCATATCAAGAAACCCTAATCTTGATAATTCTAAGTCCTAAACCAAACTTGCAATTCATCAATTTCAAGCTAGTCTGACCTGAATCCTAGGTCCTAATTAATCATCGCACTTGATTAATTAATTAATTTCTAAAAAATATAATATATTGGAAAATAAACCTTAGGTTAATTATTTAATTGCTATTCTAATATATTAATTAAATAAAATTACTAAATTATCAATAAAATTCAAAAAGGAATTAAATTAATTAATAAAAACAAAATGTGCAATTAAAATCAATTAAATCTTTAAAAATGCATATGATGTCATCAACTAATTTTTGAATTAAAATGTGCATTTAAAATCAATTAAATCTTTAAAAATGCATATAATGTCATCAACTAATTTTTGAATTGGAAATAAATCTATTTTATTCAGTTAATTTATTATCATATTTTCTCATTTTGGAAACAAATCTATTTTATTCAGTTAACTTAATTTTATCTATTTATCATTTTGGAAACAAAGTTGTTAATTAAAAAATCAATTTGGAAGTTTCTAGAAAGAGTGAATCTTTCAACCAATCAAATTGCTTACACATGGATTGTGCTTCCTCAAATCAAATCTGAGCCCCTCATTTCCTATAATCTTGACCATCGATTTGGGAGAGATTTTCTATAAAAGAGAGCTTCATTTCCTTCACAAAGTATCCCAGTTTTAGCTATCGTTATTATATTGTTTTTAGTATTCAAGCATTTGGCATTCTTAGTTTCATTTACTTAGAGTTTTTAATTGTTTTCTTTAGTTGCATGCAAACTTCATAATCTAGAGCACTCTCAATTTGGGCTTTGAAAAGAACAAAAACATTTCAATTTGTTGTTATAAAATTGATCTAATTAGCTTTGGAATCAATCTTGCATTTGCATATCATATAGAATAATCATTTCATTTAGCTTTCAAATCCTTCGTTTAGGATCTGGTGTAGTCATTGTTTCTTGCAATGACCTAAGAGAAAGATTAAATTCCTACCTACTAGAAGGCAATAAGATGATGTCGGTTAGCCTCGAGCATTTTAGTCTTCTGATTTGGTCATTTTCTAAGTAGCTAACCCCGAAATGGTTCATTGAAATGTGTGTTTCTAGCTGCAGGTATCTAACACAATTTCACACGCACACCATCCACTTCCAAATCCATCTTGGGTCCTTATGTCCCAAAATCCACATCCCCTTCAGAATCTAAAAAGTTCCAAAGTCCATCTTTCCTCCATTATTCCACCACCCTTTAAAGTGTGTGCAAATTTTAATCTTGCAAACACCTCCATCTATCCCTACATAAATATTCCAACACCCTATCTTTCATCCAAAACCTATGTTATATACTTTTTTCCATCTTATCTAATCCTTTGCACAAAGCCTGATTCTACATATCATAGCCCTTTACCATCACCCTTTCCACATCTTTGAGAATACATAGAATAACCATGGAATACTATCATATATCTTTCAAGGGTACTATCTAAAGAAAAATATACCTGCGTCCTACCTCCATATTCTATCATAGACACACTATCTTCTATAATATTATGGATTTTGAGCATGGATTGTGGATCTTTGATTATATATGATGTATTGTAATTGATGTTTACTTTTTTTAGGTACCATGTGTATCTTAGAAAGGGGTTAAATAATTACTTTTATATTGGAAAATCTTAATTGGATGACCTAATAAATTATTGTAATATGATATATATGAGAGATCTTTTATTTTAAAAAGATGGATGTATGATGAGAAGGTAATTGAAAATATGGATAAGTGTGGAAGTTGTGAAGCTTGATTTTTTGCTGGATGTAGAGAAGAGTTTGTGATTATAGTACTTTCTTGGAACTTATCAAGCAAAGACAGTTGCTACCAAACAGTTCACTGGATTGTATATTTCTTATATACAATTGTTCAGATTGTAAATCCTTGAGGGTGGATTTAACCTTCTTTGGGCAGTGTGCCTGGGCAGTGAGCCCACTGTTACTCTTGATTCCTAAAATGGACTATCCTCTAATAGGCACTGTGTACTGTAATGTTGTAATAAGATCCTAACAGGGCTAAATCATTTAACATGGATACTATACTCTCAGTACATCATTTGAGGGTGCTAATTCCCACCAGGTTTTACCTTTAACATGGTTTCCTTGACAACAAAGGATTGTGTTATTGTGTTGGCATTTTCTTTGTTATCATTTGAATTTAATTTTTGGTTTATAAATTTTAATGTTTATAATATGTCTCACAAATGATTCACCCCCCCCCTCTTAGATGTGCTTGTGGATTGTTATTCATAAAAATTGGTATTAGAGCTACTGCTCCTTAGAGAGAAATATTAACAACTTGAGGTGATCATGAAAATGACTTACTACAGGAAGGATAGTCCAAAATTTGATCTTGAAAACTTTGACAACTGGAAGAATAAGATGAGAAAATATTTTCTATGTCTGGGAATCAAATACTGGATTATCATGAAAAAAAAGAAGGAAAAGATAAAGACAAGGGATGAATTGGATAAAGCTACTGAAGATAAAAATAATTTATTTTCATGTAACATGGTCGCAATGTTATCATTGATAAATGCACTTTCTGAAGGCGAATTCACAGAAGTAAAGGACTTAGATTCTCCACATGAAATTTTGACACAATTGGAAGCACTGTATGAAGTTGATAAGTTTACAAAAACATGCGAAGCTACACAATAGGAAGACAAAGATGGAATCATTGAAAATGAAAGATGATGAGAACATTAGAGCATATGCATAGAGAAATACTACAGTGGTTACTGGCATCAGGAACTTTGGAAGTACTTACAGTGAGGAATAAGTGATTGTGAAGATTCCCATATCTCTAACACCTACATAAAGAACTAAAGTACAATCTATAAAGGAGATTATACCTTTGAAAACTAACTTTAGTAGAGAGATGTTGATTGGAAAGCTAACTATGTTTGAGGCCACAAAACTGGGATATTCTCTACCTAAATTTGAGTCAACATTCAAGGTGACTGTGCATAGAAACAAAAGGACCTTGTCTAGAATTGCGAGAACCACCAATAGTGACTTGAGAGAAGAACTTGCAGACTATGCTAATGAATGGGAATAGATACAGGAAGAAGAAACAAAGCTAGATTAAGTGGTAGCTTTGATCCCAAGAAGAGAAAAGAGAGGTAAGGGTAAATTTTAAGGCAAGTTACCTTTGAAATTATTTTCATGCAGCAAGATAGGTAATTTTTCATCTTGATGTCCTACAAGGGTTCCAAAACATAAACCTAAGTTTTACAAATCATAGTCCTAAGTTTTACAAATCATAGTATTTAAAATACAAGGAATGTTAGTATGCTAGTGAACATATTTCCGATGATGAAGTTGTTGACTATAATTAAATTGAATTTATTTCTATTTAGGATGATGAACCTATACATGAATTAAAAGCCTTAGTATCTCACGTTGAAAAGAAAAATAAATGGGTTATAGATAGTGGTTGTTCACATCATATGACTGGAGATTAAAAAAGTTTGTTAGTATGAAAAGATATGATGGTGGTGTTGTTAGATTTGGTTACAATACTCCTAATCTTATCATTGGAGTTGGATCTATTTATCTGGATGGAAAAACTAATGCTGAAAATGTACTACTTGTTGATGTACTTAAGCATAATCTGTTGAGTGTTGGATAGCTAGTGGAGAAAGGTTAGCAATTGAAATTCATTGATAGGAAATGTTCTATCCAAAGTAAATTGGAGAATTGATCGCATCTCGTACTAAATCTAGAGGTAATGTATTTGAATTGAATACATATGAGGTTTCTTGTTTTATGCAAAGGTTTATTATATTTGGTTATGGCATAGAAGATTTTTTCATGTTAACTTTCATAATATTGTGAAGGGAAGTATGACTAATGCAGTAAGAGATCCACCTAAGATTGTGAAACCATCTTACACTATTTCTAGAGAGTGTGTTAAGGGGAAGTATACTAGAAGCTGTTTTAAAAGACAATCTTATTCAGAAAAAAGGAAGTTGGATTTGGTACATATAGATCTATGTGGTCCTACTAGAGAAAGATCTAATTATGGTGAAAGGTATTTTATACTTTTTGTTGATGAATTTTCTAGAAGGATGTGGGTTACATATTTAAGAGACAAATCCAAGGCATTTGAGAAATTCAAGATATTCAAAGGAAAAGTTGAGAATGAATCAGGTTTGAAGATAAAATATTTGAGATCAGATAGAGGTGGTGCGTTTACTTCTGATTTATTTAATACCTACTGTGAAGAGCATGAAATTTTTCAGACAGACATCTTCTCCTAGGACACCACAACAGAATGGGATAGAAAAGCGAAGAAATAGAACAATATTAGATGCTACCAAAACTATGTTGCTAGAAGGAAATGTATCACATGTTTATTGGAGAGAAGTTGTTGGTACTACAGTGTACATGTTTATTTAAGAATTGGTGAAGTTGAAATACTAATCATAGAAGTTTTTTTTGATGATATATTTTTTGAAGGCAATGATAAAATGAGTAAAAAGTTCTCTAAAGAAATGGAAAATGAATTTGAAATGTCAATGATTGGTGAGATGAATTTTTTTCCTGGTTTGCAAATTAATCAGAGTAAGAATGGTATCTTATATCTCAAACCAAGTACCTTAAGGAAATGTTGAAGAAGTTTGGAATGGAAGATTGTAAACCTGTTAGGACGCCCATGGTGACTGGTTATAAACTTACTAATAATGATGAAACTTAGAGTGTTTTTCAAGAAAAGTGCAAATCAATGATTGGAGGTCTACAATATCTAACTCACACGAGACCAGATATTTCCAATGTAGTTGGAATTGTGCAAGATATCAAGAAAAACCTAAAGAGACACACCTTGCAGCTGTGAAAACAATTTTCAGATACTTGAAAGGAACAATAGAGTATGGATTATGGTATTAAAATTTAAATGAGTTTATTTTACATGCTTATACTGATTTTGATTGGGCAAGTAGTGTGGATGATAGAAATAATACAAGTGGTGGATCTTTTTTCCTTGGAAACATTCTGTCTCCATGGTTAAGTAAGAAGCAAGACTGAATTTATCAGTCTACTACTGAATCTGAGTATGTTGTTGTTATAAATTGTACACAAGTTGTTTGGATGAAGCAAATGTTGAAGGACATTGGAATAATTTTGAAGAGCCATTGGTTATTCATTATGATAACACTAGCACAGTGAATATGTCGAAGAATATTGTTATGCATTCAAAGACTAAACATATTTGTATTAAGTTTCATTTCTTGAGAGACAAGGTAGCAGAGAAAGAGATTAGACTGAAGTATGCTAACACAAAGGAACAAATAGAATATATATTTACAAAACCTTTTCCAAAAGATGCTTTTGACTATCATAGAAGTATGCTTGGGGTGAGAACCCCTCCCTATGGTAATTAATTGATGCAGGCATGCATCAGTCTAGTGGCTTTCAGAGCTATATTATTTTCTGGACTTGATGTATGGATCTACTCCTTAGGGGGAGTGATCACAGGAACACTATAGAGAACATTAGGGTGACTTTGCACCTAGCTGCTAGACACGAAGATTTGAAAAAGATACACCTTATAGAAGATTAAAGAAGAGTTATGGCACCCTTTTCCATTGTCATCAAAGAGAGAGAGATTCTATGTGAAAATTCCTACAGCTTTAGAGAGATTGTGTTGAGGATATTGAGAAGATTGTATTGAGACAAAGTAATTTTGGGTTGTGGATTTTCTCATATGTTAACATCAATTCCAAAGGGGGATATTTTTAGATTGGGTACTACTGATGATGTTGGCATTCATGTTTTGTCATTGATGTCAACATATGTTTCTATAGAGAGAACATATTGGTTATTACTATTGTATGATGATTGACATAAGTGTACATAAATTGTACGGATGAATTAGAATGAACGAAGATGGTGATATGAATAATAATGTGATGATATTATTTTTAAGGTCGCTTGGCTTAATATTTCATATTGGAGTTTTTGCAGATGTTTTAGTGAAGACTGGTTTCTGGACTGTGACAGTGATGCTTGACAGAGTGAGTCTCTATGTTTTGGGGATATCTTACTGTAGACACCTAAAATGGTTCATTACCTATGCCCCCTTTTTAACATGTCTTCTATATTGTGTGTTTTATCTTTATCATTCAATAATATTGTGTCATTCTTCCATGTCATCAATTACTAACATTTCTCTCATTTTGGCCGTATCGATCATTTTCCTAATCAACTCCGATCAACCCTAAACTGATCCTATTTGATCCTCAACCGATCCTATTCTATCTTAAACCAATCCAAATCTTCCTAAATCAATTCAAACCCATCATATTCTATTCCTAATCACTTTCAAAATTGTTTGGACTCATTCCAACCATTCTGGGGTATTTCCCAAGATCATTGATGCCTAATTAACCCAATTTCCAAACCGATCAAAACCCTATTTAAATTCGATCAATATTGTCATCATTTAAGGAGCATTGTCCAAGTTCATCAATGCTTCATATCCCCTTAATCAGCTATTTGATAACATTTTCAAAGTTCATCGGTGTAATCATTATCAATCTATCAATGTCAATTCAATAGTGTTGCCCATGTTGGTCAATACTATTTCTGATCATTATTATTTTGGGAACATTGTCCAAGATCATCAATGTTTCCCCATTCCTATTTTAATCCTATGATGCCATCAAAGTTCACTAGCACTATTCAATCATTTCCAAACATCATTACGCGGGCGCATTATCAAAGCTCATCGATGCCTCCTTATTCCCTAAACTATTCTAGAACCCTCAAAATTGATCCTAATCCTTATCAATATCATCAAAATCATTTCAATTGGACATTAACACCTTCAATTCCATCAATAATTCACTAATTTCCCCCTTGGCATGAATAACCCATAGTTTATCTCTATGTCCTAATTGAATAAATAAATAGACTTCATTTATTCCCCTTTTCCTTAAGTCTCGACAATTAATTAATTTTTATTAATTAATTGGATAATTTCAATTTATGAGATTTTCATAATTTCATAAATCTAATTATGGATTTTGTTAGGAATATTGATAATATTGAATTATTAATTGATTTAATGATTCCTAATCTTACCTAATTATCGTATCCCTTAATGGAGATTCACATCCCTATTAAAGTGCTTCATGAATATCCTCAATATCTCCTTATTTGATCTCCCCCATATCATGCTTCCTAACATCCTACCAACCAATATCTTCATTTATGCATAGATTTTGTGCAATCTCACCTAAATGACTCTCATTTTCTATAAATTCAGAGGCATTTCACTCTTTCAAGGTTAGATCACTATCTCCTAGTATTCTCTCTTGCAAACTTGGTTTTTGTTTCTTTGTGCAATCTTGTTATTGTCAAAGAGAAACATCAAATCTAATTATGGAGAAGAAAGGAGGACATGGGAGCTCCATTTGAAGGGAGTTCTTATTCTTTTTATGCTTTGTGTTTCTGAACTCTTGTTTTGAATGGATTTTATGATAGATTAGATAGGTTAGCATATTGATTAGGGTTTGTGGTCTCCTAGATATGCTAGTATGCCTTTTTCTGGTCTTACACTTACAGAAAATGATGATTCAAGTTATGAGAGCTTAAGAGATGACATAAGACATGTTGAAGAATTTTTTTTGCTGATCGCAAGTCGTGTGATTTCTAGTAATGTCAGCTATGGTGTGTATTCTAGAGGAGACCTATTTGGGGCCGAATTTAGAGATGTAGCATGCATTATGGATTGCAAGCGTAGATTATGGATCTTGGATTATATCTGATGTGTTGTAATTGATGTTTACTTGTTTTAGGTACCATGTGTATCTTAACAAGGGTTTAAATAATTATTTTTATATTGGGAAAGCTTAATTGGCCGACCTAATCAATTATTGTAATAGGGTACATATGACAGATCTTTTCTTTTGAAAATACGGATATATGATGAGAAGGTAATTGAAAAGAAATAGATATGTGGAAGCTATGAAGTCTAATTTTTTGTTGGATGTAGGGTATGGTTTGTGATTATATTATTCTGCTAGATGTAGGGTATGGTTTGTGATTATATTACTTCATTGGAAATGACCAAGAAAAGACAGTTGCTATCAAACAGTTCCCTGGATTGTATATTTCTTATATACACTTGTTCAGATTGTAAATCCTTGAGGGAAACTTTAACCTTCTTTGGGTAGTGTGCCTAGGAAGTGAGCCCATTTTTACTCTTGACTCCTAACAGGGTGTGTCCTCTAATAGGGACTATGTACTATAATTTTTTAATAAGCTACTAACATGGCTAAATCTTTTAACAGGGATACTATACTCTTAGTACATCATTTGTGGGTGCTAATTCCCACCAATTTTTTACCTTTAACATGGTTTCCTCAAAAAAAAAGGATTGTGTTATTGTGTTGGCATTTACTGTGTTATCATTTGAATTGAAGTTTTGGTTTACATAAGTTTAATGTTTAATAATTTGTCTCATAATTGATTCACCCCGCTCTTAGTTGTGCTTGTGGACTATTATTCCTAACACAAGTATCATCTACCATGTGCATGGGTCACACATGACATCTGTGGACTCCATTATTTATAAAATAACATCTACCTCACACATGAGTCACTCATGGCATCTATGGATTCATTGGGTTCCAATTAATCTTGTTTAATGTTTATACCCAATTTATTTTATTATGTTATCACTTTTTAAGAACTCCTTAATGTGTCCTATACTCACACTTACAAGATGAGATCTACATATGGATCTACTCCCAATACCTACTTGATTCACCTAATCCTACGGCTCAAAAAAAAAAAGGAGACCAAAATAATAAGCTTGTTCACCTAGTCTAAACTGAGGACATGAATACAAAACTTCATCTACTTCGTATACAGTTCAAGGACTTGATAAACCATAGCTAATCCATTCGGTCTACACTGAGGACATGAATACAAGAATCAACCACTTGATCTACACCAAGGATGTGATAACATTTATATGTCATCTTCTTGGGCTACACCAAGGATAAAGATGACAAAAGTATTGATCAAGCAATCAAAGCAATAATATGAGGATAACTCAACTCCCAAAATACTCAAGGCATAAACCAAGTAAAAAATCACACAAGTGAACGTAACAAGTTTCTTAATTGGATAATTTGTGAAGAGCACCGATTCCCATAGGATCCAAAAAAATTCTTCCTAAAACACAAGGATGACTATCAAATCCCAAAAGTACAAAAAGGACATAATGCAAGAGAAAGGGCTCAAATCCATAAAATATGAGGAAATGAAGTAAAATGAGTGTGATTGGTCTCAAACCAAAAGCACATATCACATGGATCCATCAAAAGAATATCTCAACCATGTTGGCATATGAAGTCTCAACGAGCAACATAATGAGAATCAATAACAATGCAAAAGCAATGGTCACAAAAACAAGCCAAGAATTGAGAGTGATACAATAGACCACATGTATGCTCCATTGGCCTATTAGCCAAGATAATAGATCACTAGATGATCTTAAATGTGCCTTAAATCCTTACTCAATCAGAAATCTCAAAAAGGAAAGAATAAACACGGTGCAAGGGGAAACCGATTTCGGTAATTACTGACTAGACATACTAACCAGAAAACAAATCTCAAACCCAAGGTTTGGATCACATTATTAAGTAACTAGAATGACCTATATTCATTTTGAATGCACATTGAAACAAGAATCTTGGGATACTTGAAGGGACAAATTACAAAAGATTCCAACATAGCGACAATCCTAAACAAGAGGTCAAACAAAATGAGGCACACACAAAAATGCCCAAAATTAAAACTCAAAATCAAGATACAAAATTAAAATCCATTGGCTTTCATAATCCCACTAACCCAAAATATAATTAAAATATAATTTTGACATTGTGGGGAAAAATAGGTAACCTAACGTCAAACATTTAGAGAAGCATTGAGAAAAGTTGGGGGAGGGGTGTAGCACATTACATTGTCAAACAAGACTTGGATTGCGTGACATCTTAGTCCTGGAAGGATGTGAATAGTCTTGGTCTGACAGTGGGTGAAAAACAAGAATTGGTTTATATACTAAAGAAACACAATCTCCTCTTAACGAATGAGAAGGATGAGATCATATGGTGTGGATCCGAAAGTGGTGAATACTCTATTAATATTGGTTACAAATTGGCAGAGGCCACAATGGAGGACTTGGATTGGCCAATTCATTTGTGCTAGAATAGGTATTGTCTTCCCAAAGTTGGGGCCTTTTCCTAGCTTGATATAAAAAGTAGGATCCTTAGTGGGGAAAGGCTGATGTGGTATGACTACCATGGCCCTTTTGAATACATTTTTCATCGTGAAAAAATGGAGAATGTAGACCATCTACTCATACATCGTCAGTTCTCTATTCAATGCTAACATTTTGTTTTTCAAAATCTTAGCCTCTCATTTGTTTGTCTTAGCCCAATCAAACAACTATTTCAAAGGTAGAATTATCCAACCTCAAAATCAACATTTTAGAGGATTTTATACATCATCCTATCAGTGATGGTTTGGGAACTGTGGAAAGAACAAAATTGATAGATTTTCCAGGATAGAGAAATGCATGGATAAGATCTGTATACGAATTGATAATATAGTTTGAGATTTGGTCTTGATGTTGGATTAACTTAGAAGAGCCCATGAAGGTTCCCATAATTTTTAGAAGATAACATACTGTAGAAATCATGGCCTTTACTAAAATT
The DNA here is from genome assembly GCA_018584345.1 of Thuja plicata. Lineage (NCBI taxonomy): Eukaryota > Viridiplantae > Streptophyta > Pinopsida > Cupressales > Cupressaceae > Thuja > Thuja plicata. The sequence goes on along the minus strand of MU227591.1, from coordinate 595,203 downwards.
ACAGCTCATTATTTGGGCTTTTGGGTGTTAATCCCAATTTTAAAAAGAGGAGTGAAGTATAGGGGGAGAAGATGGATGTGGGTTGGATCAAAATTAATTTCCATGGTGCATCAATGAGAAATCTTGGGCCATTAGGTAGTGGATGTGTGACAACAAATCTAGAAGGAAATATCTTGGTGATTGAAATAAAGAAGTTAACAATTGGAATGAGCAATGATGCACAAGCACATGAGACATTGTTAGTAGTAGACTCAACATCCAAAATAAAGGTAGAGCATGTGTACCTGGAATATGATGTGACTCACAGATAATTATGAATTCCATCTATAATGGAAAAGTTCATTTGTGGTGTATTGACCAAAATATCTATATTATTTGTAAATAAACATGAAGGCTTCAAAAACTTAAAAATAACCCACATTTTCCATCAAGGGAACCAGTTGGCAGATGTAATATCTGAATTGGTCAATGAATTTAAATCAAATTTGGTGAAGAATTTGGCATCAGTAGTATTTTGACTTTTAATGATGGTTTTATATGTAAGGGTATGTAGGAAGGTGGGAAAGAGATGTAATCTATTGCCATCTCACATCAACTGGGTGTGTAAAAGGTAGCTCATGATGTCTCATTTATGACGGTGGCATAGAAAGCATTTTGTTTTGAAATATTTCCATTTTTTTTAGATTTGGTTAAGAATTAATTTTTCCTATATTTGGCTTAGTGGAAGAATTCATGCGATATGTGTGGTGGTGATATGGAGTCAACCTTCAACTTTAAGGGGGACAAACAACAAATTTCCTTTTGGTGACAGGTCACAAAGGAGAGATTGAAGTGTAAAGGAGAGATTGAAGATTATATTTGCGATAAATGACTCATTCTTTCTAACGATGGTTAGGGAATTGTTGGCGATATATTTCATTGTCTAGAAGTTCAAATATTATACAAACACAAAATTTTTCTCCATGTTCTATGTATGGGGGTTGGACATGGACATCTATATAGGGGTGCAACACATTGTTGAGAAGTGCATCAATTTGGGAAGGAGAATTGGCTTGGAACAAATTATAATTTTTCTCTAACTAGGTGTGGGCTTTGTGCTAGTGAGGGGTGACTGGATTGACATGCCTAGCTACCCTTGCAATGTTCACCCCTTCTTCCTTCGAGGTTCTTTGGAAAAAAGTATTGGTAATGCGAGGAGGCAAAGAAATACTGGAGCATGATCAAGGATTATGTGCAAGAGTGGGAAACAATGGTTGTAGTAAGGGTTCCTAAGGAGTAGAAGAAAAAATTTGGCATCAAATACAAACTTGTAGTCTTATGGAGGTTGCTTCTTGCAATGGGTCGTCATCGTGGGTGTGGAACTAGGGGTGGAAGAGGCAGTAAGAACTATGTGGTGCAGGAGCACCCACTCCTACTCCAGATTCACCAGACATTCTCATGAAGTCTAAGGTTTCAAACTAAGACCCTTGAGACCTCTACTCATGCTTAGGATAGGAATTAGTATTGGGATCTCATTGTAAGACCATAGTCCCAAGTTGGCATTTTATGAGCCCTTGGTCTGACTATTGGTCAGTTATGATCCAATACCCTAGGCTTAGGTAGTTTTTATGTTTTCATGGTTTGTATCCATTACGGATCATCAAATTAAGGATAAGACCAATTCTGGTCACTAGATTTGCAATATAGCAAAATTGTCAAAAGTTGCTTAAAAAGTTGTCAACAACTTTCAAGCAACTTTCTAAAAGTTGTCAAAAACTTGTAACAACCCTCCCAAATGGATAATTAGTTTAAAAAATCACTTGTAACCGTTGGGAGCATACTATATAATCCCTCATAGGCGGGTGATAGGATACAATATGTAATTTGGCATTTAAATAAATAAAACCACCAACTTTCTCTGTAGATTTTGAGTTTCAGAATGTTGTACGGATAGGTACAGGTGTCAAGCCATGAACCAATGACTGAAAAGGTTGAAGCTTTGAATCATCTTCCATATGCACTCGGTCTCATAGATTTATCAGCCCTGGTTTGAAAGATATCGGGTTTTTAGTGACAGTGCCCAGTTTTTGGCTTAAAATCAGGCATTTTGATAAGGTCTGATTGTTTAGGCACATTCCACCATGGAAAATTGATGCCCCTTGGTGGAATGAAATTATATTCAATTCTCTTTCAGATTATGCAGGTTTGGAGAGTGGATTTATAGGGGTTTGAAAATGCCACCATACCCTAGGTGTATGGCACCATACATGCACCTCACAGCGAATTAGGACAGTCATCCTAAAACTCGGTTGGAGATTCCCCAAAGTCTGAAAATGTGGATTTGGAGTTATTTTACATGCCCTCATATTCTCACATTGTTAATTTGTGCTTTGGCATAGGGGAAAGGGTACCTGTAGTGTAATTTGAGCCCTAATTAGGCCTATTGGTCTGGTGTAAATCTTGCAACAGCAGCAGTCATCACTCCAATCCACCCCTTGGTGTTAAGACATGTTTTGTAAGTTCCAAAAATACATTAGAA
>MU227591.1:574124-592585 GCA_018584345.1 Thuja plicata | reverse complement strand
AAAATGCTGACAAGAGGAGAAGAGAGGTTCATTTCCAAATAGGGGACAGAGTTTGGGCATTCCTAAGGAAGGAGAGACTACCAAAAGGTAGATATTCCAAGCTGCAAATGAAGAAAGTAGGCCCCTGTAGCATACTAAACAAAATAGGTGACAATGCCTATGAGATATCCCTTCCTCCAACATTGCAGATCTCTCCAATCTTTAACATTGCAGACCTCACACCATACAAACTTCCAGCAGTTTCAAGCAATGAACAAGGTAATGACACAAGCATTGCAAATGAAGACTATGTCACTGATCTTCCACCAAGCAAACCAGTGGAGATTGCAAAAATTTTGGACTCCAAACTACTCAAGCAGACCAGATCAAGTAAGTACATGTAGTACTTGGTAAGATGGAAGGGCCTACCAAAGATTGATGCTACATGGCTGACCGAGGATCAGATACAACAGCATGGGATCTCGATAGAGCAGCTATACTCAAGTAGGGACTTGAGTTTTCAAGTTCAAAGGGAGTATGGTGTAGGAGCACCCACTCCTACTCCAGATTCACCAGAAATTCTCATGAAGTCTAAGGTTTCAAACTAAGACCCTTGAGACCTCTAGTCATGCTTAGGATAGGAATTATTATCGGGATCTCATTGTAAGACCATAGTCCCAAGTTGGCATTTTATGAGCCCTTGGTCTGAATATTGGTCAGTTATGATCCAATACCCTAGGCTTAGGTATTTTTTATGTTTTCATGGTTTGGATCCATTAGGGATCATCAAATTAAGGATAAGACCAATTCTGGTCACTAGATTTGCAATATAGCAAAATTGTCAAAAGTTGCTTAAAAAGTTGTCAACAACTTTCAAGCAACTTTCTAAAAGTTGTCAAAAACTTGTAACAACCCTCCCAAATGGCTAATTAGTTTAAAAAATCACTTGTAACCATTGGTAGAATCCTATATAATCCCTCACAGGCGGGTGGTAGGATACAATATGTAATTTGGCATTTAAATCAATAAAACAACCAACTTTCTCTGCAGATTTCAAGTTTCAGAACACTGTACAGACAGGTATAGGTGTCAGGCCATGAACTAGTGACTCCAAAGGTTGAAGCTTTGAATCATATTCCATATGCACTCATTCTCATAGATTTATCAGCCCTGGTTTGAAAGATATCGGGTTTTTAGTGACAGTGCCCAATTTTTGGCTTAAAATCAGGCATTCTGATAGGGTCTGATTGTTTAGGCACATTCCACCATGGGAAATTGATGCCCCTTGGTGGAATGCAAGTAGATTCAATTCTCTTTCAGATTATTCAGGTTTGGAGATTGGATTTTTATGGGTTTGAAAATTCCACCATGCCCTAGGTGTATGGCACCATACATGCACCTCACAGCGAATTAGGACAGTCATCCTAAAACTCGGTTGGAGATTCCCCAAAGTCTGAAAATGTAGATTTGGAGTTATTTTACATGCCCTCACATGCTCACATTTTTAATTTGTGCTTTGGAATAGGGGAAAGGGTACTTGTAGTGTAATTTGAGCCCTAATTAGGCATATTGGTCTGGTGTAAATCTTGCAACAGCAGCAGTCATCACTCCAATCCACCCCTTGGTGTTAAGACATGTTTTGTAAGTTACAAAAAGACATTATAATCTTTGACCAAACTATCCCCTCATTTGGGAGTATTTTGTCTTATGCCCAATTTTCATCCTAGGAAGGGCTACAAGCATATTCCTAGGCTTGTGCAGCAACAAAGTCTTGTGTATGTTTTTCAATGGTGAAAGAACCATTGGAACTAATGAAATGGGATCTAAAATAGGCCAGGCCTTGTTCATTAGCCACCCCTAGTCTTGGTACTCACTTCTTGGGGTCTAAGTAACCTTCTCCTTGTAGTGACCTCTTGGTAACTTGTTGATAATACCACTTAATAACTTGTTGATCATTGGTGTTGGGACTTAGGCAGACCTAGTGATTAGGTTCCATTTTCTTTTAAGGTTGTGATAACCTTCTCTAGTCCTATTTGATACTTGTGATAAGTACATCAACACCATAACTTGCACATTGGGTGTTAAGGAGTTCAACTTTCACCAAATTGCTCATTGTTTGGAGGCTTCTGCTGACCACTGCTGCATCACTATGGTTGATGTTGTGGAAGGTGAAGCCTTTGAGGGTTGTTTTTGTATGAGTCTGGGTTGAAAATGCACTTGTTCATGAGGTTGATACTCAATTTTTGTCGTAATTGGTGAGAAGACTCCCAAGTTTTTGCATTTTTGTTCAAATTTTGTTATGTTGATCCAAATTCATGATTGTATATGTGTTGATACTATGTAATCTGTAGTCATGATAGTCTGTATTTTTTTGGATGGTACAAGCAAGGGTTGTATTTAGGGTTTGATAATGTATAGGCTCAATACTGGTAGTATTGTTGTGATCACCCTATATGAAAAGGAGAGGTGGGTGCTGGGGTTTTTTTTATGTAGCACTATATGAAACATCAATGTACTCTAGTTTGGTTCATGAGGTGATACCATGAAACTTTTCTTATAAAATATTGGATGTAAAACTTTATTTATTATTAATAAAATATTAAAAAAATTATCAAACAAAAAAAATGCATTTCCAATAAGATATGTGAGGAAATTTGGAGAGGCCTAGGAGTTCATGTAGAAAGGTGAAATAGTGTAGGAGGAGAAGAGTTAAGGAATGTGAAAAAAGAGAGAAAGGTAAACATTGTAATAGGAAAAGATATGATTAAAAAAAGGGAAAATAAAAAAGAAAAGGAAATGATACACCAATTTTTCTTTTAAAAATGATTAGAGAATTCATAACATGAATATTAAAAGAATAAAGACTTAAAAATTGTGAAAAAAGAAGGAAAATAGAAGAGAGATGTTACATCTTTTCCTAATTAATTTTTCTGTAAGCAATAAGGTTTTCCTGCTATATACCATTCTAATTCTTTTTAGCCAAATAAGCGAATAGTTCCAAAGTAAAGGCTATTTAGAAAGGAAATATGGTAGAGTTTACTTATCTTTAGAGATGGTGTTGAAATTTATTTTCAATGTCGACACTGAATTCAAACATTTTTTTTGAAGTTCTATTTTGAGCATGTACACAGAGGATAACATCAAAAATTTTGGACTTCATTTACATATATCCTAACTATTTTTCTAAACTTGCTTAAATTTATTCATCTTGAGAGTATGTTAAATCATTAAAGGAATCTATGAAACCCATTTTCATTAGGAATTTATCTCCATTTATACTTCTTGGTTAACATAGCCTCTCCTTTCTTCCCTTCCTTATTTTTTCTCTAATCACTCACTCATTTGATTTCCACCTTCTATCACTCCTTCCTTTATCCTTAATGGTTCGTGAGAGTCCCCAGCCTATCTAAGAGCTCTCCTCTTTCTTTCCTTTGAGCTTTGAGGGGGATTCCATCACCTATATATACACTTTGGCATTCTATTTTTGTAGAGGTGACTTATCCTTATTTGAACACTTCTTTAGACTATTTGCACCTATATTTTCAACTAGAAGTTTACACTTGCATAGTTGAATAGTATTGTTGGAAACACTTGTAGAGATTCATGTGTCATCTATATCTTTAACTCATAGATGGTTTTTCTTTTTTTGCCATATATTCATTGTTTGAATGCTATTGTTGGGGGCACTCATGCAAATTGTTGTCTTCTTGATTCAGATCATCATCCATTTTAGAGGAGGTTATTCTTCAGTACTATAGTAGTTATCATTCAAAAATTATCTACATCATCTTTATTCTTCAAGGATGTTCTTAATATTACTATCTTTGGGGCATTTTATTCGAGACTTCTTAGTCCTTCTTTCTACTTTTCATGTGCTACATCTCTCACATTTGGAGAGCAGTTTTCTCCTATCTTTTTTTCTCTATTTTCTCCACTTTGAGAGTCCTTAATTGTAAATAGGTACATGGTCAAGTCTTCATTTTCAGGAACCATTCATGTATTTCGTGCATATTAAGTGGGGTGTTAGAGCATGCATATTTGTCGCATTAAACTTATATGCATATACTGCATAAAGTAATTGTGTACATGCTCGAGAATATTCTCATGCATAATTGAGAACATGTTTGCACAAGCATGCATAGATTAAGTTTACTTAGTTGTTCTCAATTTAGTTTAGTTTGTCTAGTTGCACTTCTAATTTGCATATCTAGCTCTAGTTCACCTTTTTTAGTTCCAGTTACCTTTTGTCAATTTTTAGGCCTATTTCTTTCTGTAAAAGTAATTGATGTCTTCATTGTAATTTATCTTGCAATATTATATTCTCTTTACACTTTAGCAATATAACAATTAATTATTGCTAGCCTTGATTGTGGAAGGTTTTCTTTTTTTTTTGTTTGATCCCTAGGCGCGTGTGTTGCAAACTTCAACAAGAGGAACCTAGAATTAAAATTTGAAGCAAATGTGTAGTATAGATGTACTAGGTGCCCACTTCTAAATGTGATGGAATCTCTACAAGATGATTGAAATTGTATGAGGAATATTTTTATATCTATCTCCTAGAATTATAGGTTATTCTACTAGGATTGAGACACTGAGCAATGTAGCTCTAGGTTATTCATTTATTCAAGTTTGTCACTACTTGTTACTATATTCTTTACTCATCCCCAACCTTCCCACATTTGGCCTATATTGTATTTGTTGATTGTAGAGTAGGCTCTCCAAATAATGCACTGATCTACATCCATTCAGGATGCATGGGTGTCTAATCTATAGAGTACAACCTTTTCTTACGTGTGTTCATTGATATGAATGATGCCCCTTGTAGGTTCCATAAATGGGGTGTCTAGATCTAGTTCATTTAGATTCTTCTAGATAATATTTAGTATCTTTTATTCAATCCTCTCCTATCCTCATACCTTTGCAAGCTGTGATTTATATTGTAATTTTTAAGTCAAAATTTTATATGTAGATTCAAACACCTTTAGGATTCTCTTCCTAATTTGAACAAGTGGATTTTGGAGTCTTGGAGACCACTTATGTAGGATGTGATTAAAATTTACCATTATTTGAAAGGTTTTTTGTTATGAATTTTAAAACTATGAAGGACAAGGAGGTAGTGTTCAATATTGGGTTTAGATGTGAGGTGAGAATTTCCTTCCATTCATACAATGTCTCCCTTCCATCAACCCCCTCACTAAAGCCCTTAATTTCCTTTCAATTTGAGTATGACATCCTAAGCTCCCACCTCATTTCTTGGAGCGAATGATCTTTTGAAGATATGTGAAATGATAATTTTCATTTTTGGAAGGTGGTCCTAGCTTCTTCTAACTTTAAACACATTGCATATGCCTATGTTTTAGTTGGCATTAACATCTTGAAGGATTTTCTTACAGATGTTGTCTTGATTATGGAAGAAAGCCTTGGTCTCAATCAACCAATTTATAGTTTTTTCTCTTCTATTGTATATGGTGATTCAATATTGGCCACTTTATATTAATTATCCCCACTTCTATTTCTTGAAGGTGTGTTGAACTATTTTGTACATTAATGGTCTTCTTGATCACTTGACTTTTGATGAGTTTTTTTACTTTACAATTAATTAACCCCTTAAGATCTCTCCAAGAGTATAACTTTGTAGGGGATATGGTAGCACTTTCTCCTATAATAGATCCCTTACTTGCAAATGCTCCTTCTACATCACCCAAATCTATAAGGACATGTGATACTATACATATTTTACCAATAAAGTCTATGCTAGATATGTTTTCTTGTGATAAATGTTCTCCTTAGTTGCACATTGTGTCAAAGGTAGAGGTTTGTCCTTCCCTTTCTTGATATGAAGATATGGATAAAGTCTATGTTAGATATTTATTCTCATAATACAATGTATCTTGAATTTTGGCATATAGAAGCACGAAAGATCTACCTAAACATGGGTCTAATGCTCATACACGAATTAAAGATGTTTTCCTAACAAAGGAAGGAGTCTAGCATTATGTAGAATGTTGACACATTAGTGTTAATAGTTTATGTGTGCTCGATGTTATCATAAGTAATTTACTAAAATGTAGCTTATTTGTATGTTTTTTTATTGATTTATTATCCCTTTACTGATATTTTGATGTGTTTGAATTTTAATAAATTCATTTTTTTCTCTTTAGAGTATAGCTTTCTGTATTAGAAAACTGTAAACTCCATCAAAGCCATACCATAGCATGCCAAATTCCTCATATTGTTGAGTTGGAAGAAGAGCTATCAGCATGCATTGAAGTGTGACCAGACAAACTTTTCAACCTAACATATACAAAGCCGCTTTCACCCTCAATGTCATGTTCACAAAGTGATATTTCCCAGTGGCTCTTTCTAAGAAAAGACACGTCTTTGTGTCATCAAAGTTGTCGTCGAATAACTTGGCATCAGAGTTTTCATCGAATAATTTGGCATCAGACTTCTCGTCGAATAATTTGGCATCATATTACAAACAACACACGATCGTACAAGTCGGGATAAGCTTTTGCCCATTTGAGAGTGCCCCACCTAGTGTTATGCTTGTGGTGGTCTCACGCCTTTGCTCCAAGGATGGAATTCTATCAGAGAAAAGAAAGGTGTTTTGTGATCCTATTCTTGATCTAATTACCAAGTGGTGAGCGTTTGTTTTCTAATGTGAGAAAAGTATTTTTTTGTTTGGTTGGTCAATGAGTTATGCTTGTGAGTGAAAGGTAGTTTAGATGGTAGTTCTTGGGTTGATTAACATTATAGATGTTTATCTAGAATTAATCTTGATTTCAAATTTACCTTTTATTAGGTATATTTATAATTAATATAGATTAAATTGAATTTATTTATTAAAATAAATGTTTATTAAATATTGATGAGCAAAAGATTTGTTTTGATAGAGTCTTTGTAGTTCGATTGAATGATTTCATTTGTAACATTAGTCTTAGTGGAATTGTAAAGGGGGAGATAATAGACCTTAGGATGGAATAAAAAAGAAAGATAATGTTGAAATGGTGATTTAAGGCAAAAGGAACTTATAAGGATATGACTAGTAAATGGGAAAACAATTACCAAACATGTGAACAATATTCTAGTTTTATTAAAATATCTTATTAAATGAGTCTGTTTTGATGAAAAGTGTAGGTTTACTTAATTAGGCATCTCACCTAAGTGTTGGAGTGAATAATATTATAAAACTATGTGTTTATTTCTTTGTGCTTGTTGGGGTGACATACCAACATTTTTTCACTATTGCCTATGGGTGATGCCTATTTTTCTAACTGTGTAGGTATAGGTCATATGGGTGGCTGTGTTGTTGAAACTACGACATTAGATTTTGTCCTCGACTACCCAAATAGGTAGTTTTTTTCAACAAGACATTAGTTCTAAATAGTGGACCAGGTTTTCGCAAATGAGATAACATAAAAGGATGGCTCCATGTGCTTACTAATAGTACAGGTAATTTTTCTAGAATTTTCCACAAGTAAATTATATGGCTCATTGAAGTCATTTTTCTATTTTGGAACTCTTATTTTATAATATTTTCCATGATCTCCACTTCTTTACATTTTTTTAGCATTAGAAAGAAATTAAGGAGCTCTATCACGATGCCCACGTTGTTTTTTTCAAATTCAAATTCAATTATATTTTATTTCGTTATTTTACCATATGGAATTGAGACCGATTTCTCAAATATCCTAACTCCTAGAGAGGGCCTATATGTTTTGGAAAGATTTCATTTGTAGCATTAGTTATATTTTGGAGTTTTCATATTCATCTTGAGGGATTTAATCTTTTTAATTTTGAAGAAATGTTTTCATTTGTAACACCATTTTAATTTCAAGTTTCTCTAATCATCCATAAAAAAGGGAAAGATGACATCATAAACAATCGTAACTAGGAAGGATCTGCCATGTATAGAATAGCTAAAAAGTTGAGTAATGTCAAGAGAAATGTTAAAATTTGGAACAAGGAAGTCTTTGGGGATATCTTCAAGGAAAAAAGTATTAAACAGGAAGATATCGAGGTTATTCAAGAGACTATTCAAAAAGAGGGTCTCTCTAAGGAGCATAGCAGAACTGAGAATGTGCTGGTGGCTAAGTATCATAACATTATTTCTAAAGAGGAGTCATTTTGGAGGCAAAGATCAAGAGCCCTATGGCTTAAAGATGGTGACAGAAATACCAAATTCTTCCATATGACAGCCATGAAACACAAAGCTATTAATAGAATTTCCTCCCTTATTATGAATAATAAGACTCTGATTAAGGAAGAAGATATAAGAAAGGAAATGCTTCAGTCTTTTTCTCTCCTCCTATCCAAAGAAGATAATCTTGATTCTCAGAGTCAACATGCAATTCTCTTTTCTATTCCTTTATTGATAGACAGAGATACCAATTCTAGACTCAAAGCTATTCCTAATGATAAGGAAATTAGAGATGTTGTTTTCTCCTTTGAAGGTGATAAATCTGCGGGTCCTGATGGCTTTCCCCTTTTCTTCTTCCAGCGGTTTTGGGAGATCACATGTCAAGATGTGCTTCATGTTGTCAAATAATTTTTTGGAACAAAAGCTCTTCGTAGAGAGATCAATGCCACTTTCTTGGTCCTTTTTCCTAAAAAACATGGTGCTAATACGATGGACTCTTTCAGACCCATTAATCTCTGTAATGGGATTTACAAGATCATAGCCAAAGTTATGACTTCTAGACTACTTTCTTTTCTTCCCTCTATTACCTCACCTCAGCAGAATGGATTTGTTCCGGGGAGACAAATCCTTGACTCTATAGTGGTAGCTCATGAGAATATCCACTTCCTTGAAGCTACCAAGAAACAAGCCTTTCTCATGAAATTGGACTTATCTAAAGCCTATGATAGGGTTGACTGGCAGTTTCTCCAAAAAGTCTTAAGCAGCTTTGGATTCAATGTGGGGGTCATTAAAATTGTTGATCAGTTGGTCTCCATTGTTTCCTCCTCTATAATTGTGAATGGTGGTTCCTCCAAGTTTTTCAAACCTTCAAGGGGCCTTAGGCAGGGGGACCCTATATCTCCTATATTGTTTCCTATTTTGGCTAAAGGCCTGGGAAGATACATATCTAAACTTGTCAATGTTGGAACCATCTTTGGCCTCCAACCTTCCTCGGTCAGGTCCTCTTGTTCCCATGAACAATTTGTTGATGATACCCTTTTTATGGGTGAAGCTACTGTTAAAGAAGCCAGGAATCTTAAAAAAGCCCTTTCTATCTATACCTCGGCTACGGGTCAACTCATCAATTGGAATAAGAGCTTCATCTTTTTTATCAATGCCCCCCTTGAGAGACAGGCTAAGATTTCCAAAATTCTTGGTTGCAGCATTGGTGCTCTTCCCTCTTCCTATCTGGGTCTCCCCCTTTGCTCTAAACCCCCTGACAGCTTCTGGAATCAAATTGTTGACAAATACAATAGGAAGCTAGCAGGCTGGAAAGGTGCCCTCCTCAGTAGCTCTGGTAAGGTTCAGATTTTGAAGTCAACTCTGCAAAATCTTCCTGTGTATGCTTTGAGTCTCTTCAAGATTCCCCATAAGTTCGCGATGGTGCTTGAAACTATCCAAAAATTATTTTTATGGACTGGTGTTGAAGATAAAAAGACCTAGTCTGATTGCCTGGGAAAAAGTTTGCAAGCCTAAGAGTAAAGGGGGCTTGGGGCTAAGACCTATCAAGCTTGTCAATAAGGCCCTTTTGGCAAAGCAGGTCTAGAGAATCTTTGGGGATACTAAACAATGGAATGGAATAATTAAAAGCAAATACCTCTTTAATTGCAATAGTCTAAAGGACCTCTTAAACAATGATGCTAGGGTGAATGGCTCTTATATCTAGAATAGTCTATGCTCCTCCATTGAATTTTTGAGAGAAGGGATAAGGTGGAAACTGGGTGATGGGACCAATATTGACTTTTGGGATGATCCTTGGATCCATGACTGCCCCCTTTCTAAAAGACAAGAATGGAAGGATATTATTATGCAAGCTAAAAACACTATTGGTTGTAAAGTCTCTGATTACTGGCTTGATAACTCTTGGAAGGATCTTTCTAGCCTTGATAGAAGTTTGTCTCCTCTTATGATTGAGTTGAAGTCCTGGTTTAGAGAAGTTAATCATCCTGACAAAATTGTGTGGAACCTCTCTGCTAATGGTGAATTCTCGGTGGCCTCTGCCTGCTCTTTCTTCTTCTCTGAGGAAGTTAAGCCTCAGTGTGCTACTATCTGGTATAAATTCCTCACTCCAAAGATTAACTTTTTCTTTTGGATTCTTATCTAGAATAAGCCCCTTACCATTGATAATTTAGTTAAAAGAGGCTTCTATCATGTTAATAGATGCTTTCTTTGCAAGGAACAAGCTGAATCCTATGATCATCTTATGATCGATTAGAGTTTTACTCAGAGAGTCTGGTCCTTGGTTTTTCAAAATTGTAATTTGTGTTGGTTCTTTCCTAACTCTTGGCGGGATTTTGTCACCCAGTGGAGATGTCCTTTTGATAATGATCTTGCAAGAAACTTTTGGAATCTTATCCCACCTCATCTTTGCTGGTGTATCTAGAAGGAAAGAAATAATAGAATTTTCAGAGAGAAACATGCCAAACCTGAAATTATCTTCAACATCATGTCTAGAGCTATTAAGGAAAACTTTAGCAATGCTATCATCAATAGAAAGAGAAAGCTAAGGAATCTCCTCCCTAATGTGGATTGGTCTAAATGGAGTTTTCCTCTTCAGAACTCTCAATCTTGAACCCCTAGAGATTCCTTTGTTTGGATTGCTCCTCCTATTGGTTGGGTAAAAGGTAATTTTGATGGGGCCTCCAAAGGCAACCCGAGTGTTTTTGGGGGTGGTGGAATCATCAGAGATAGTAATGGAAATTGTTTAGGTGCCATTTCAGTCCCTTTGTGAATTCAGACTAATCATAGGGTAGAGGCCTTGGCTTCCCTCAATACTATCTTGCTAGTGGAAGAAATTGGGTTCAAAAGAGTCTGGCTTGAAGGTGATTCTTTAAATATTATAAATATTATTAAAGATATCAATAACCCCTCCTGGACTATTGATCACATTATTTCCAAAATCAAAACCATAGTCCAATCCTTTGAGGTGTTCCATATATCTCACAGTTATTGGGAGACCAATCATGTTGTTGATTACCTTGCCAATATTGGAGCCAAAAGCGAGGGGATTCAAAAATGGACTGGTAACACTATTTGTAATGATGCTGTCACCTCATCTATTAATTATGATAAAATTAGGCACAAGGAAGGAGTCATTAATAGGAGCATTAATGATATTATTTAATTCTTCTCAGATTGGGGTGATCTCGAATGTCATTCAAAATAATGCTAAGTACATCTCCAAGATGCGGAATTATTTTCCCATTATGAAAGCCCAAAATTTGATGTGTGTCGCCATCATCATTAGTAACTGCTGCCAGTTCGCGCATGTGAATAAGACTGTGAACCAGCTAAACAACCTTTTTATGCTAAAGAATCATCAAATTCATAGCATTCCCTTGTCTAAGCATAAGAAGAATATGAAAAAAGAGCAGGGATATTGTTCGGCCATGGGTGGTGATCTCAAGAGAGAAGAGCCTGCGGAATGCAAGTGGAAGAAGGATAAGGAAGTCTTGAGAATTTTGAAGAAAGGCCATGTTCAGTGATTTCTTCAGAGACTCCATGGTTTTGATAATGATGTATCCAAAGCCTTTACTGATGGTTGGGATAAGGGCACGGTGAATCTGGCTGGCAAGTCTTTTAGCCTTAGCCTTGAGCTCCTCTCAGAAATAACTGGTCTCCCTTTGGATGGTTTGAAGTATTCAAAAGAGATCAAGGTTGGAACCAGAGCTTACAAGAAATTTCTTGTCACTCATGAGGAGAGGGCTCTTCTGGTTAAAGGTAAGAAAGACTATGTTGATATGGATAACATTGATAAAATTTGGGGTTCTGTTATCAAGGTTATTATCAAATATTTCACTCTAGACGGGAGATTTTCTAGGGTCTATAATTATCATTTTGCCCTAGTCAATCACTTCAGACATGATATAAGAATTTATTTTCCCTACTTTCTCCTCTATTCACTCAACCAGAGCATCACTGATTATAGAGTGAAGAACTTCCCCATTCTCCATGTCGTGCTCATCTGCCTTATTGTTGATTATGTGAGAGACCAAATTCCTGATCCTATCCCTACCCAGGTCAAAAAAAGGAAGAATATCGGCTCTCTGCCCAGGAATCTGAAACCCAAGAAAGCTCTCTCCCTCTTTGAGCCAACCTCCTCTAAGCCTTTGGATGGGCTGAAGAACGTCAAGGACCCTCGTGTTGTCAATGCCTTTGTCTCTATTAAAACTGACTTGGAGCCCTCTTCTAGCCCTATCCTCTCGGAGCCTGAAGGTGTGAAGCTGAATCCCTTGGGTAATGAGACCGAGGTTGATGAGAATACCCAGGTGGGTCATAATGTTGTGCCTAATCCCACTACCCAGACCCCTGAGGAGAAGGAATCAGAGGATCCTGATATCACTAATGCCAAGGATATTCTTGAGGATGGCCAGGATAATCAGAGTAGCAGGGAGAAGTTTAACCCTGCTCTGGAGATTAACAATACTGAAGGTAAAGATACTTCTGAGATTGAGGTTGAAGCTGACGAAAACAAAGTCAAAGAGGCTGAAACAAATCTAAATGATAGTAATGCTGACTACTCAGGGAATAATAGCTTTAGGGTTCTGGAAGAGGAAAATCTGGACTCCCAAGACTCCCCCAGCTCCGGGAAGGAGAAAAAGAAGGATGAAAGTGAGAGAACCCTTGATTGTAATAGATCTCAACCTCTTCAAGATGACATCAGAAAGATGGATTCGCAGGTCAGAAGATCAATCATCATGACCCCCCTTGAGATTGCTAAAAACAAATCCATCTATAGTTATAATCTGGACAAATGGGTGCAGAATGATTTGGTTGATCTAAAGAATAGATGTATCAAACTAGAAAACAAGAATTCTATTACCGAGGAAATGATTGATAATATTAGGAAGGAGTATTCTCACAATGCTAATGCCAGTGTGCTTGATTATGGTTATGATATGGATGATAAAATTAAAAAATCAGTTGAGATAGCCATGATCCCCATCCATGAGAAGACAAGAAGGAATGAGGAAATGCTAAAACATTTGCTTGGCCTGGTTAATACAGGAATGAAGTCTACTCTGGATAACTTGAACATGCTCAGTAAAATGCTGGAAGGAAACAAAGATGCCCCCTTGAGTGACACAATTTATCTGATCAAACCTAGTGAGCAGATGGTTCCTGGCACCAGAACTAGGTTTAATACTAAAAGGAAGCACAAGGATGATGATCAGGACATTCAGAGGCTGAAAGATAATGTTAAGATCATGCAAGCCCAGCTAGAGGACTCTGAGGGCTTCCTGAAGTCTATGTCTTGATCTTGGTGCTGGTGGCCTTTTCTTCTTTGTTTTTCTTCCAGTTTTTTCTTCTTTTTCTTGTGTAGTTTCTTATTGAATATTTGGGATTTGTTCCTTTGTAGTCTGCTCCCTTCTTTGGGGCAGCTAGTTGTTCTTTGGATCTTCATGCTTATCTCTCTTCTCTTTTGTAATAGGGTTTCAAGGCCCGTTCAAAACCTATTTTTACCATAATCAAAAACAATCGTAGATGGCTTAATTTATTGCCACATTTCTATAATATTGTTCATTCTTCTACCACTCCTAGTAATAAGTTTTGACACTTTTTTGTTTAACTTTGGAGAGATAGACCTGTTGAGCCTAGTAATTGTGAATCTAGAACTTTCTATTCACCTAAACACCTTTAGACTAGGGAACCTTCTGATTGTGTCTAGCATTTTCAAGCCCCAAATTGTAATATAGATTCTTTGCTATATCATCTTCCTATATCAAACCTATTGTGTTAGTTTTCTATTATATATTTTTCTATTATTGCTACAAGTTGTTACTTTCTTATCATGTAGCCTAGATCTTAAATAAACACTTTACAATCTGAATTCATTCCAATAAATATTGAAAGTTCAAGTGTCTATCTCTTATTTTTAGACTAACTTAGGCCTATTTGTGTTGCAATTCTATATCGTGGATATTTGTGATCTTTGTTTTCATGCATAGGCCTAGATCTTATTTTCATACATATCAAAGATAATTCTCAACTTCTATTAGCTTTGTGTTCCTTCATAACTTTATTCTATGTGTTATATGATGATGATGATGATGATGATGATGATGATGATGATTGTGGATTGTATTTTATATTTCTATTTTTATAAGAATGTTTATTTTTTTTCTCATTCTTTTGGAGTAGGTTGTCATCTAGTATTTTTACACAGGAGTTCAACAACTTTTTCAGAGACATTCTGTTAGAGGATGTAGGCCTTATATGCATCACTACGGAACATTTTTATACATGCTAATTGATAAGGAGGAGCTTCCTTATAGCTCCCATATATGTGATGTCTAGCTCTAGTTCATTTAAATTCTTCTAAACAATATTTAGTCTCTTTTATTCAATCCTCTCCTATTTTCTTACCTTTGAAAGATCTGATTTATAGTGCAATTTTTTTTCCAATGATGGTTTTTTATGTGGATTCAAACACTTTTGGCCTTCTCTTCCTATTTTGACCAGTGGATTTTGGAGTGTTGGAGACCACTTATGTACAATATGGTTGACCTTTATCCTTATGTGAAATTTTTTTGTTATGGATTTTAAGAGATTGGAAATACTAGTTTCAATTTTTCTAAGGTAGTCCTAGCTTCTTCTAGCTTTAAACACAACGCATATGCCTATATTTTAGTTGGCATTAACATTTTGAAGGATTTTCTTAGAGATGTTGTCTTGATTACAGAATAATATCTTAGTCTCAATCAATCTATTTATAGGGTTTTCTCTTATCTTGTATATGGTGATTCAATATTGGCCAACTTTCTATTAATTATCTCCACTTCTATTTCTTGAAGGTGTGCACAAATATATTGTACATTAATGGGATTCTTGATCACTTGACTTTTGATGAGTTTTTTAGTTTAAGGATAATTATCCCCTTAATATCTCTCCAAGAGTCGAGAACTTTGTAGGTCCGGATATGGTAGCACTGGCTCCTATAATGGATCCCTTACCTGCAAATTCTCCTTCTATGTCACACAAATCTATGATGGCATGTGATATTGTACCTATTTTACCAATAAAGTCTATGTTGCATATGTTTGCTTGTGATAGATGTTCTCATTAGTCGCAAGTTGTGTCAAAGGTAGAGGTTTGTCATTCCCTCTCTTGATATAAAGATATGGATAAAGTCTATGTTACATATGTTTTCTCATAATAAGACGTATCTTGAATTTTGGCTATTAGAAGGACAGAAGATCTACCTAAACATGGGTTCAATGCTCATACCTAAATTAAAGAAATTTTCTTAACAAAGGAAGGGGTCTAGCATTATGTTGACAATTTAATCTCGATAGTTTATGTGTACTTGATGTTATCATAAATAATTCATTAAAATTGTAGCCAATTTTTTTTGTTTTATTATTGATCTATTACCTCTTTACTGATATTTTGATGTATTTAAATTTTAATAAATTCATTTTGTGCTATTTATAGTATAGCTTTTTGTATTCAAAATTTGTAAACTTCATCCAAGTTATACCATAGCGTGACAAATTCTGAATATGGTTGAGTTGGAAGAAGAGCTATCATCATGCACTGAAGTTTGACCAATGAAACATTTCAACGTAGTAGATACAAAGCTGCTCCTTCAAAGTCATGTGCGTAAGGTGATATTTCCCAGCGACTCCTTCTGAGAAAAGACAGGTTTCTGTGTTATTCACGTGTGAGCAACTTGGAAATTTGGAAACTTGTCAAGTAGAGAGTGCACGACCTAGTGTTACGTTTGTGGTGGTCTCACGCCTTCGCTACAAGGATGGAATTCTATCAACGAAAATCAAGGCTTTTTGTAATCTTATTCTTAATTTATTATTAGCAAGTGGCATTAATTGTGGGAAAAGTATGTGTTGTTTCCTTGCTCGACGAGTCATGGCTTTGATTGAAGGGTAGATTAGATGGTAGTTTTGGATTTGATTTAATTACGTTGATTAACATTATAATTGTTAGAATTAATTTTGATCTCAAGTTTTACTTTTATTAGTTACATTTGTGAGTAATATAAATTAGGTTGAGTAAGTTCATTAAAATAAATATTGATAAGGAAAATTTGTTAGTAAAAAGTCTTTTTAGTTTAATTGTTTGATTTTGATTTCAATAGTCAAATTTCTTGTAGGTAGATGAAATTATGTATGTAAAATGAGAGTTGTAACAATTTCAATTTTTCATTAACATAATAAATTATGTCAGTTCATATGTTAACTAGATTATATATGTATATAAAATTTTAAAAATAATTATTAAATATATAAATATAATATTCAGAATCTAAAACAACTTAACAATGTCTTTGAAAAAAAAATTCAAAGAAATGGTTGATAGCCAAAACATGATTGAGGGGAAAAATCGACATGCAAGGAACGCAAAAGGATAGTATTACAATACCAAATTTTGGAAAGCAAAGAAGGTAAGAGAAACACGTGAAAGCCTTATCCTTCTGTTTGAGAGTCTTAGTGACATTGGAAAGAGGGAGATAGAAGACCGTAGGATGGAATTGGAAAGAATTATAATGTTCAAATGGTTAAGGTAAAAGAACTTATAAGGATATGAATCATAAATTTAGGAAAACACTTACCATGTCTGTGAACAATATTCTAGTTTTCACTAAAATATCTCAAGTTAAATGCCTCCTATTTTTTTATTGAAAGTGTAGGTCTACTTAATTTGGTGTCCCACCTTGGTGTTGAAGTGAGTGCAAGTGATTTTTCTAGAATTTTCCAGAAATAAATTTTATTACACATTGAAGTCAATTTTTTTTATCTTCGAACAATTAGCTTATAATATTTTTCCATGCTCTCCATTTTTTCACAATCTTTTTTTGCATTCGAAAGGTATTAAGCAGCTCTATCATGGTGCCCATGTTCTTTTTTCAAATTCAATTGCAAGTCTATTTATTTATAGTTTTTTTACCATATGGACTTGAGACAGACTTCTCAAACATCCTACCTCCTAGAGAGGTTCTATGTTTCTTGGTGTACCATTCTAAACTATAGGCACCTATAACTAGATTCCTAGTTAGGTCCCATTTTAGTGTTTTTGGGCTTCCATGTTCATTATCCTTGATTCAACCCTGATTTTGTTCTCATTCAAGCATTTTTTCTATAATAAAACACCCCAAATTAAATTTCCAAACTTTTTGGGGGTAATAGGTCGACCTAGTTAGCCTATTCCCCAAGGTTTGCCCCAAACTTTTAATTGAGTCGGTGTTGACGGTTAAGAGGGAAATCTAGAATCTTGCTAGTGCTCTTCATGTTTTGAGCTCCAAAATTCTTCTTAGGGGTATATAAGTAACCCACCTCTCCTCATTTGGACAAAAGAACAGAATCACATAAAATTAATTCAAGCTCTCTCCTACAAATTCGCATCTCAAGCATCCTAAAGTAGATTTGAAACATCCAATGCATCTTTTCAAGGCAATGTTCTCTATTGAAGAAAGCTTCACTCACTTATTGAAGGCCAATAAGAAGAGATCTCTATCATGATTAAAGATCCTTGTTTCAAGTACACCAATATCAGTGTGAATTTATTTTTTGTCAAGAGAATAGTCATTAAACATAACAACATTAGAGATTTGAGGATTATTTGTAGATCTATGAATTTGTGAAAGGAATCCTTGATTATTTACTACATTTCAAGATTCTACAACAAAATTCAAGTGAATTAGAACAATGTTTATAGAAATGGCGACATCAAGTCTGTTTGTGAAGTTCTAAGTATTTACATTTTAGATCTAGCATCTACTTTACATTAGCAAGTTTTGTGTCCATGCATATTTAATTTTAAATTTTAAGGTTGATTCAACAACTGGGGTTTGATTGAGGAAAACCCCTTTCTATACAACATTTTTTCTCTTATTTTTCTACAAGAATAAGTAGTAGAAATTTTGGGATTGGATTTGAGAAGTTCATCACCTCAGCTACAATTTGCAACTAAAATTATCAGAAAGTGTAGGGAACAAGTCGTCCGAGTGGACCTAATCTGAAGAACAACTCAACTAGGTTGGCAAAGTGCCCCCAAAAAAGCTTCAACTAACTTTATGGGTTAGTTACAGTCTATAGGCTATGTAACTGGTTACAGAATTGATCTATCTATTTTCTATTAATTTATTTATTCTAAAGTTCATCATTTTGTCCTTTCTAGTCTTCAATCTTATCTTGGTTCAATTGAGTTTCCATAATCGAACTTGATTTCAATGAAGGGTTATTGCACTCACTCAGTGCTTAAGCTTACTTGATCCTAGTGGGTCATCTTCCTTCGAATGTAACCAAGGCTGGTTTGATGTCATATTAAGGAACTAGATTAGAGC
>MU227591.1:550831-574024 GCA_018584345.1 Thuja plicata | reverse complement strand
AAGTAATTCTACTTCATTAAAATTGGGCATGAGATTTTGAGCTGAAATGTGCATCGTGCATGTTGATGTACTTAAAATGATTATTAGTTGTAGAAAAAATAATACCTAGTAATATATTATGGAATGAGTATTGTTAAGGATAGTATTATAGATTCTATGACAAATATAAAATCCAAAAAATGAAATATTATTCTAGATGTAATGAAAAAAAATTATAACATTTTTTAATAGATTCCTTAGAAGGCAGAAGCTACATATTATTTCTAAAGTTTCTATGGGTGTAAGGGGTATACAATTTTACGTCTATACTGTTATGACCTATATTTGGGTATGTATGTTGTAGGTTTGGCTTTGTATTAACACTTTACAGTTAAATTTTTTTATATCTTGTTTGAAATTTCTAATAAATTGAAACTTTGGAATGATTGTTTCTATGTTGAGACTTTAGAAGTAATATATAAAATTGTTTAGAGTGATATATTTTGTAAAGTTTTTTCATGACATAAATCATTATGTAAACTTTTATTGGTTATTGTTGTATTTCTATGTATTTTTAAATCTATATATGATAATTTTAGTTCAGATTTAAAGTTATTTGCACAACACTCTTCTTGTGTGTTAATGAAGGAATTTGTTTCCATGCACCTTGCTTCCTTACAATGAGAGAAAAGGATCTCATTAGTTAACATATCACTATTTACTCTTGAAGCCCAATTATATTTAGATGCATAAACTAGAGTTTTGTGTTTGAATTTTTTAGTGGCTACTAGATATGTAATCGTTGGTGCACTTTTAAGTAAAATTCTCTAAGAAGATTGTATTTTTATCATAAAAATATGTTGTCTAATTGATGAAAAATTACATGGTTCCATCTTTGAGAGAAAATGCTAAATTTAATAGTAGCCATGAGAGAGAAATCAAATGAATTCACTTGCGCATCAAATCAGGATGTCTTTAATACACCATTTACAATCTATGACACTACCTCAATCCTTACCATCTAGATAAACACATCATAGACATCATGTGCATTAAATTATATTAAAATAAAATTTATGTACTCTTATAAATGCGATCACAAATTTATATATAATATTAGTATTGAAATTCTAATATATTATTAAAAAATTAAAGAATTAATATAAATATATTAAAATATTATATTCTATAATAAATCAAATACAATCCAGTTATATCAATGTGTGACAGTGGTATCATACGAGAGTGGAAAGGTATTCACATGCCAATTGGATGGTGTCACCAATCATCAGCAACAAATGTCCATGACCGAGCATCAGTCTGTTGGATTCCTCCTAGACAAGGGATTGTCAAAATCAACTTTGACAGATCTTCAAGAGGAAATCTTGGTATATTAGGGGCTGGAACTTGCATTCGAGATCATCAAGGTAAAGTGTTGGCTCTAAAATCCTGCCCACTCCCCAAGGCACAAATAACATGGCTAAGGCTCATGGCCTTTTCGTTGGCCTTGTTCTAGCTAAAATAGAAGATTACCATCATATCCAATTGGAAGGAGATTCAATGGTTATTGTTAATGCCTGCATTAAGCAAGAAACACACAATTGGCAGTTATCATAGATACTACAACCAATCTGGCATGTTCTTGACACTTTCGAAGATGTCCTCATATCTCACACGCTTCATGAGGGTAATGCACTATTAGATCACTTAGCCAATATGGATTGCGATGGATTGGATGTGACATCATTAACTCCAAATGTAATCATTAGCAAGGACATCAAATTGCAATGATTGACTCAAAAGGATAGGAACTATAATATAAATTGTAATTCAATTGTGAGTAAGTGAATGGGTATGACGCTAGGCACATTCAACACCGACGTGTCAAGTGAGACAATAGGCAAAAATGACATTTTCTTGGGAAACTTAAAATCGCTTGTAATTATGTTGAATGGGATCGTTGTTGATCACATGATAATGTACAAAATTATTATGTGGTGGTGATACTAAACAGATGAAGTACATTAAACATCACAAACGAGAAACTTAAAGAGTAAAAGTAAATGGGACTTTGGCTGCCAAAACAATTTGCTTCCCCTCCATACGCACATATGGCATAAGATGATTGAAGAAAGTATAAGATCAACATACATTGCAAGCTAGAGTACATGGCATTCTATGCGAACTAATGACTCCAAAGATAATGAATTATGATTTACAAGAACATTGGATCTTGCTTTAAATGAATAGTGTACTCGATCAAGTTCGGTGGTTTTAAAAGCCAGGCATTCATACACACTGTAGCTCTAATTTGTTCATAATAATAGCATAAGAATGGAATCTATGAAGTATATGTGTGCAAAATATAAATGCAATGTGGGCCATACCACTATGAAATTCAGCCAAGAAATTTTAGGATCTGCCTGCAACCCAGTTCAATGGAGGAAGCTCTGCTACAACAGATAGATGATTTGGAAATGGCGACTATGTTCTTTTTTCAGTCGAAGGAGATAAGGGCTGTTGTTCAACAAGTGATTTGCAAGGAAATATTATCACCCCAGACGAAGCAGTTTATGTACCCATCGCAGGTTGTCACAATATTTCTCTCGAATGCTATGGATCTACTTCAGTTGACAACATTGTTGGAGATACTAGCCAAAAATATGGTTAAACCACAGTTCATGAAAAATAATGCATTAAAAAGGGCTATGCTGTGAGGCCTCACCCCAACCCATCATAGCTTTACTGCTCAATCACACTTTGATAATTTATGTTTTGATACAATGATACACTTTTTGATTATCCTGATAGAGACTCAAGATATTGTGTTATGATGATGATTATATTTCATGGATTACTTTTTGAAGGATTAGACCTAGAACATGTGGTTGATTTTGATGATATATATTTAGATGAGTGAATTAATAAAAAGATCGAATCATGATTAGACTTGACTATTTCATGGATGTTATGTCATGGTGATTATGGGATTTTTATGTTTTAAACATTTCTGTATGAAAATTTAAATCAGGGATTTAATTCTTCTTATTGATTAATGTTGCTAATTATGAACTGAAGATGTATATTGCATGTGATTTTATTATCTTGGACTACTGATGCTCGAGTTTAGTGTGCAGGAAAGAGAACCATGGAATTATTCAGAGAATTAGGGATAAACACATGTGAATTGAGTAAGCCAAGGTTTAATCCAATAAGGGGTTGAAACCTCGTTGTAATGTGATCTTTTTTGTAAACGTAATCTGAATGTGTGTTAATAGTTTAAAATTCATGTTGTTGTTTAGACATTTCATTGTGAATGTGATGTATATTTTGTTTGGTGTCACTTGACACTTGTGTTGTCCATGTGAATGGTGACATGTCAAATTAAGGCTTGGAAAAGAATCATCAAACCTTATAGAATGTTATATTAATCCCACTTGCATATAAATGTCTTGTAAGGATCACATCAAGTTGGAACTCGGATTTGAACTTTAGGGGTACCTTAGAGGGGTCAAAAGTGACCCTAGAGTGTATTTTTAGCCAAAATTAGTTAACCCTAAGGGGGTACCTGGGTTAGGGCTAGTTTTTACCTATGGGAGAAACCTAGGTCACCATTATGACTCTCCAAAATGCCTACTTTTCAAAAGTGGCGAAAATAGAGATGGCCACATACACCTAACTTGTCCCGCACTCCTTACTAAACTCACAATTAAGAGGGGAGACAAGACGTAAGACAAAAGGCTAGATGTCATGTCTCATTATTGCTAGGTCTTGAGTACACTTTTGGAGGTCTTTTTAGAGGGTTTGGGGAGACTTAGTGAGCGTTCACCCACTCTCTAATTTTAGAGACAATTAGGGTTTGGATAGAGGAAGGATAAGGAATTTGGCTCTTCTCAAGTTTCATTTTGCCATAACACATTTGGAAGGTTAGTCTCCATTGCCATGAAAGTACTTGTTTTGTTACAAATATATTTGCATATTATTGTTTTATGAATATGAAATTTTGTATGGTGTTCATGTATGTAATCTTGTATATTATTGTTGTATGTAGATATTGTTGTCATGTGTTGGGTTGGGAATGATTTTGGATTTTGTATCAACTCTTGTTCTTTTGGATTGGGAGTATTGTTCATGGGATTTTAAGGCATTACTCACCCTTTGGGAAGGGAAGAAGTGGCCTTGGGTGAAGGGGTTAGTTGGGCTCCCCACTGTAGTGATAGTCTCTTCTCTTGGAGAAAAGGGATAATTTCATAGATTATGGGCTCCATGAAACCATGTTGTAAATATTGTTTTTGGTATAGAAATGATCAAATGTGTATATGGAAGGAATGTCAATTTATCCTTGGAAAGGCATGGAAGAAAACTCTTATTGAGGAATTTGAAAATGCAATGGCATTCTTCTCCTTGAAAAATCCCACCTTCACCCTACTTCAATGGGTTTGGAAAACTCATTTGTGAAGCCTTGGTTGAGATTTTATTGTTGTTTTGTGCATATAAGATGTTTGTGAGAGTTTGGATGTGATATCTTGTTTTAGCCTTGCTTCTCCAAGCTCGGGGGTCCTCTCCTTAAGGCCTTGGTTGAGAGGTGAGCTTCCCATGGTTCTCCTCATGAAATTTTTAGGTTTGAAGTCAAGATGATGGTGAAAGAAGCTTGGAAGAAATCTCTATTTTCTTGTAGTTGTGTGTAACAAACTTCAATGTTGCATGGTTATCCTTTTGTATTGAAATTCATTTTTTGTTGATTGTTATAATATTTATTTTGGAAGCTCTTTCAAGCTAGATGTGAAGAGATCTCACTTTATGTAATGATTCATTAAAGGAAGAAATGTTCCATACCATCCATGTATTGTATAGATTTACTATCTTGAAGATGTGTAATTGTAGTTTGTAAGATTACCATAATGTAAATAATAGATTCTTTAGTTCATGCATATTGCATTCTATTTCTTAAAAAAAAAAAAGTTAACCATTCATGTTAGAGGGATACCCAATATTGAAACAGAAAGACAATATAATAGTTTCATATCATGAAAATCTTGAGGATTTGTGAATCTTAGAATCTCATCCCAATCTCAATTCTTGAGAAGAAGAAATAACATTGAAACAATGACAATCAAACTAATTAGTACGGTAATATAAAAATCATCTATTACTATTAATCCTTTTAGTATATTTCTCTAATAAATCAATCCAAATGCATACAATGGTCTATTACAAAAATTGAACCAAGAAAATCAATATGGAAGAGGTTAAACCAAACAAAGCCCATGACACTTTCCAGATTTAGAGCAAAAATGCTCTCTGGAATTTGTATGGGAAAGGAAATAATTCTCCTTACACAGAGAATATTCCTTTCCCAATATGCTCTCTCTTAAATTAAATAGTATCCAAATGCCACTAACATAACCTTGTAATTAATCCTAAATTCTAAATTAAAGCTACCTTTCCCTTTTCTCATTTCCTGTGGGCCCCACTCTTACCACCCTCCTTACCCTTTTTACCTCCTTGCTTGGGCACCCACTGTTGCGAAGTTTGTAAAATAAACTAAAATTGTTTTGGGGCTGCACTACTTGGTTCATGCGCCACCTCCCTTGCTGTCAACATCCTCCCTTTCTGACATGCCATAACCTTTTTCCAAGGTCAACCCCCTCCTCACTCTTCACCATGCATTTGCCTTCTTCAAGGGGCCTCCTTGCTTAAAAATAATGCCACCTTCCTTGTTGTCTTTTCCAAGGCATGCGAGACTTTTGTTTGGGATGGAGTAAGTTGGCTAGTGGGCTCCCCAAACCTAGTCATTTAGGCCTGCACTCCTCCCTTAGGTATTCGAACCCTTTTGCAATTGGACTTTGTGGTGGGACAAGGGAGATAATAGATTAATAAGTTAGTAGATTATTTGACAGTTAGATTAGATTAATAGGTAGTTAGTAGATAGTTTAAACTAGTAAATCAGATCTATTTCTTTATTGTTTTAATTTTTAGTTGTGAAGTATTCTATATATATACATTTATTCAATGATTTAGTTTTAGTTAATAGATTGATAACTTTTGTGTTATGAAAGATGAATGGATTTATTAACATTATCAAATTTAATTTGTATTGGATTAACATATTAAAATAATAATTAATGATTTTAAATGGATCCTTAGCATTAGTTGTTTAGGTTATTTTAAAATTGTGATATTTGTGAACTAATTTCATAGGGATTTTGGCTTAAATTTTTGATTAGCCTATTAAGGAAGTGGACTTACTGAACCAATTCAAATGTATAGTTAATGTTAATTTAAATTTTATTATGATAAAAAGGAATATATTAGTCTTGTGTTCTAGGGGTTAGGGGTTATGTTAAATTTCAAATAAAAGTTAATTTAAATTTTTTATTAGAGGATAATTTAATTATCTTATTAAAGGTTAATTTAAAGTTGTTTTGCTAGGGAATTGATAAATTAGGATTACATGTGTTTTCATAAAAGGGGAATAATTTTATTAGAAATGATATTGGTAGGTTAGGAAATTGGATCTGATTTCAGCTATTAGATTATAATTAATAGTTGTTTGGTATAGAGAAATTGTTATTAAATTTTAAGCATGTCAATTGATAAATGTTTCATGTATGTTTGTTTAAAAAGGGAGTAGAATATTAATCTGACTAGGTTTTCAGCTAGTAGTTAATGTTGAAAGAAAACTAGAACTAGATCTGAATGCATTAAGTTGTAATCTATGTTAAGAGTTAAGTAAGCATTAGGCCAACCTAATTCAACATATATTCATAACAACTAACTATCATCATGATACTACACATAGTTAAACATGGAATCAGAGTTAGACAAACCAGAGTTAAGCGATCATATAACTCATGGAACTAGTTGATGCTCCAATTCTGCACCTGGTTGTGGCATGACCCTAATTCAGTCTGTATATATATCTTGTAACTCGAAGGTTAACTCTACCATGTTATAACCTTTCCAACTCAACCATTGTTAGTTGTACGTATGTATGTATTTTAAAAAAAATATTGTGTGTATTTTGCCCTAGTTTTGGGCATGACATTTTGGTATCAGAGCCGTGTTTTGACACTAGGAACCTAACCCATTACATTTCAACTCATTCAAAAACTTAAATCATTGTGTAGGATGCCTGTGGTAACCAGAGCTAATCGACGAGGCAAAGGTGGTAGAGCACCCCATGCAGGGGCAGGACAAGAGGATCCACCACCTCCACCACCCCAGAACCCTAAACAGGATATTATGAATGTTCTCCAAAATATGATTGGGGTGATTCAGCAGAGACTACCACCCATAGTTCAGCAGTAGATTTCCGAAAGGGAAGTACATATTTTGGAGAATGATAGAGCTATTAGCAGAGAGAGGAGTAGGAGTCGTCCACCCAGGTTTGTTAGGGTCAAGGTGATCATGAGGTTGAGTCAGTTCATCAGGTTGTATTACCATGCGAGCATGAGATACGTGCTAGGGAGAGACCCCCTAGAGATGTTGGAGATGAGATCTGAGAGTTATTATGTCTCCAGCCACCCTTATTTTTGGGATCCACTAACAGGTCAGTAGCAGAGGCCTGGTTACAGAGTTTGCAATGATATTTTGGATTGCACCCTTATGGGAGTAATCTAAAGGCACGACTTGTAGTCCATCTCCTATGGGAGAATTCTTCCACTTGGTGGGAGCATGAGGTGTCCATAGGTGGAGTGAGTATTGACACACTCACTTGGGAGACTTTTGTGGCCCATTTCTGTGAGATTTATCTCTCCGAGCATTTTAGTCAAAGATAGATAGAGGAGTTCCATGATCTCCAGCAGAGAGGCCTCACAGTGAACCAGTATGAGAGTTAGTTTCTCAAGCTCCTTTCATATGTTGATTACATGAAGGATGAGAAACTGCATATTCACCATTTCATTAAGGGACTTAATATGTCTCTTCAGAGCATAGTACGCCTAGCATTCCCTACCACGTTCAGAGGGGCAGTTGAGAAGACACTTGTAGCTGAGAATATCTTTACTAGACAGGAGTCTCAGGATTGGTCCCAGCACTGAAACCCCTCCTCCCAGCAGTCAGGGCAATAGAGACCCCCTTGGAAAGGTAAATAGAGTCACTCAATAGGATCCTTTAAGGGTCAACAATCTTAGCAGCAGAGATCCCAACAGGATTCTAGATAGAGGCATTCACAGGGTTATCAAGGCTCTGAGCCCAAACAGTGGCAGTCTCATAGCAATAGACAGGATCATAGGACATAGACCCCTTAAACATAGTCAGCTAGGACTCAACAGTCCTCTAAGGGTGGATACAGTGGTTCTAGCAGGACCGAAGGGTCACAACAGCTTAGGACACAGGGAGTGTAGATTCAGACCTAAGGGCCATGTTACACTTGTGGTTCTATGGGTCATTTAGCGAGAGAGTGCCCATAGGGACAGCCAGCCAGTGGTCAGAGAGTGGCTACCTCAGAGCCTACAATTAGAGATATGGGTAGATCCCATAGAGTTTTTACAGCGGTTGATAACCGCCAGGCTAAGCACCAGGCCACGGTCATAGAGGCCACAGGTATCATTTAGGGAATTAGTGTTTCTATCTTATTTGATTCAAAAGCCATAGAATCCTTTATATCTCCCTATGTAGTGGAGCATTGTGGGCTGGTGGCAGTTAGAGAGGATTTTAGTTGGGAGGTTGAGTTAGCTTGAGGAGCTAGAGTGTCTGTTAGTTCCTTAGTTCGTAGTTATCAGATTCAGATTGGAGACTTAATCACGATGACTAATCTCCATATTACCCCTCTAGGTTCTTATGATGTAGTCCTTGGCATGGATTGGCTATGTGCCCACAGTGCCAAGGTGGATTGCCATCAGAAGATGGTTGAGTGTGTTGATGATCACGACACTTCTATGGTGATATTTAGGGTACAAAGGCCCGTATCCATTTGCATAATTTCTGCTATGCAGCTTAGGCGGTGCGTGCGGAAGGGATGTCAATTATTTTCCATCACCATTAGTGATAAAGAGGAGGATTAAGAAGGGGAACCTTCGCTCGAGGATTATCATATTCTTCAGGAGTTTGCATATGTATTTCCTACTAAGCTACCTGGTATGCCTCCACCTAGGCAAGTTGATTTTCACATAGATCTTGTAGCTGGAGCCTAGCCAGTATCTAGAGCACCTTACAGGATGACCAGACATGAGCTCAATGAGCTCAAGATTTAGTTAGAAGGGCTCTTGGAGAAAGGGCATGTCTGACCTAGTGTATCACCTTGGGGTGCACCTATGATTTTTTTTTGAAGAAGGATGGATCACTTAGATTGTGCATTGATTATCGACAGTTGAATAAAGTAACAATTAAGAATCGATACCTACTTCCCAGGATCGATGATTTGTTTGATCAGTTGTAGAGTGCCTGAATGTTCTCGAAGATAGATCTAAAGTTGGGGTACCATCCGTTATGGATTGTGGAAAGTGATATCCACAAGACTGCTTTTCGCATGAGGTATGGTCACTATGAGTTCATAGTAGTGCCATTTGGCCTCACAAATGCTCTAGCTATGTTCATGAGCCTCATGAACAGAGTATTTCATACATTTTTAGATAAATTTGTGGTAGTGTTCCTTGATGATATTATGATATATTCTTGCAATGAAGAGGAGCATCTGAGACAGGTTCTGCGGTGTTTGAGAGAGAATCAGTTATATGGTAGCTTGTCAAACTGTGCCTTGTTTAGACCCGAAGTGCATTACCTTGGTCACGTTATATTCGATGATGGGATCTCTATAGACCCATCGAAGATTAGAGCTATTATGGATTGGTCAGCACCCACTAGTGTCACTGAGGTCAGAAGTTTTATGGTCTTAGTAGAATATTACAGACGCTTCGTGGCAGGATTTTCTAGAGTAGCTCACCCCATCACCTCCCTTCAGAGAAAGGGGAAGAAGTATGAATGGACAGAGAAGTGTGATAGAGATTTCTAGGACCTCAAGAGAGCCCTCACTAGTGCACCAATTTTAGCAGTGCCAGATCCTTCGATGGATTTTGTTGTATGTACTTATGCTTCATTGAATGGTTTAGGAGTAGTCCTTATGTAGGAGGGTCATCCTATAGCTTTCGAGTCTAGGAAGCTAAATACTTACGAGCTTAATTATCCTACTCATGACCTAGAACTCGCAGGGGTGGTTCATGCCTTAGTGAAACGGGGACACTTCCTTCTAGGTCACCGATTTGAGCTTCATTCAGATCACTAGAGCCTACAGTATATCTTTACACAGCCCAATCTTAATGCTAGGTAGAGGAGATGGATGGATTTTTTGTGTGAGTATGATTTTGATGTTCATTACAACAAGGGGAAAGAGAATGTAGTTGCAGATCCCTTGAGTAGGAGGTGACATGAGCTCTCATCTATGACTTCTGGTATAGACTTGAGGGACCACATTTTGCATCATTTACTAGAAGATGATTTATATGTGGAGGTTTGTCAGTTTATCCATTCTTAGAGACCCCTTGAGGGGAGATTTATAGAGTATTCTTTGGAGTCTGATGGACTTCTACATCATAGGGGACACATCTATGTACCTTCTACGGGTGACTTGCGAGAGTTTATTGTGCTTGAGGCTCATAGAGAACCTTATGTAGCTAATTCGGGAGTTAAGAAGTTGCATTCTGATCTAAGGTAGTTGTATCATTGGCCGGCATGAGATTACAGATTGCCAACATAGTTGCTAGATGTCTAGAGTGCCAGAGAGTGAAAGCAGAGCACAGTCATCTAGGTGAGCTCCTGCAGCCACATGAGATTGCTGGGTGGAAGTGGGATACTATATCTATGGACTTCATTGTTGGTCTCCCTATGTCTTCTCGCCGCCATGATGCTATCTTGGTGATAGTTGACACATTGACCAAGGTTTCCCACTTCTCACCCGTGCGTACTACATTCACAGCATGAGACGTAGCTCAGGTCTTTTTGCGGGATATTTTCAGGCTTCATGGCATTCCCCATAAGATCATCTCTGATAGAGACTCCTTGTTCACATCATCCTTTTGGAGAGAGTTACAGGTATCATTGGGCACTAGGCTTAATTTTTGTACAACATATCACCCTCAAACAGATGGCTAGACTGAGAGGGTTAACTAGGTATTGGAGGACATGTTGCACATGTATGTGATGGACCATCAGGTCAAGTGGGAGGAATACCTACATCTGGTCAAGTTTTCCTATAATAATGGGCATCATTCGTCTATAGGTATGCCACCACATCAGGCCTCGTACGGTAGACTATGCAGGACACCACTAAATTGGGACAGGATCGGGGATAGAGTATCTATTGGACCTCAGTTGGTCAAGGATATGGAGCAATAGGTAGTCTTGATTAGACAGTGCCTTAGAGAGGCTCAGGATTGACAGAAGAAGTATGCAAATGTGAAGAGAGTTGATAGTGAGTATTTGGTTGGAGATAGGGTTTTCTTGAGAGTGCACCCACATAAGAGTCCAATCCATTTTGGTAAGGGCTCTAAGTTAGCACCTCACTTTGTTGGACCTTTTGAGATATTGGAGAGGATAGGACTAGTTTCCTACCATCTAGCCTTGCCACCCAGCCTGTCAAGCATCCACAATGTGTTTTATGTATATGTGCTACAGAAATATATTTATGATGAGTCTCACATTATACATTGGGATGCCTTGTAGGTGGAGTCAGATGGAAAGCTAGCACTGGAGCCCATTCATATTATAGTCTGAGAGACCCTTTCACTCTGAGGTTGGGAGCTGGACCAGGTTAGGGTCTAGTGGGATTGTTATGATGAGGTCACGACTTCATGGGAGGATGCAGTGCATATGAGATCTCAGTACCCATATCTTTTTGATGAACTCTAGGAGGAAGTTCTTTCCTAGTGGGGGAGGATGTGAGGCCTCAGCCTGGCCCATCAAAGAGCTTTACTGCTTGATCACACTTTGATACTTTATATTTTGATACATTGATTCACTTTTTGATTATCTTGACAAAGACTCGAGATATTGTGTTATGATGATGATTATATTTCATGGATTACTTTTTCAAGGATTAGACCTAGAACATGTGGTTGATTTTGATGATATATGTTTAGATGAGTGAATTAATAAAAAGATCAAATCATGATTAGACTTGACTATTTCATGGATGTTATGTCATGGTGATTATGAGATTTTTATGTTTTAAACATTTCTGTATGAAAATTGCAATTAGAGATTTAATTCCTCTTATTGATTAATGTTGCTAATTATGAACTGAAGATGTATATTGCATGTGATTTTATTATCTGGACTACTGATGCTCGAGTTTAGTGTGTAGGAAAGAGAACCATGGAATTATTCAGAGAATTAGGGATAAACACATGTGAATTGAGTAAGCCAAGGTTTAATCCAATAAGGGGTTGAAACCTCATTGTAATGTGATATTTTTTGTAAACGTAATCCGAATGTGTGTTAATAGTTTAAAATTTATGTTATTTTTTAGACATTTCATTGTGAATGTGATGTGTATTTTGTTTGGTGTCACTTGACACTTGTGTTGTCCATGTGGATGGTGACATGTCAAATTAGGGCTTGGAAAAAAATCATAAAATCTTATAGGATGTTATATTAATCCCACTTGCATATAGATGTCTTGTAGGGATCATATCAAGTTGGAACTCAGATTTAAACTTTATGGGTACCTTAGAGAGGTCAAAAGTGACCCTAGAGTGTATTTTTGGCCAAAATTAGTTAACTCTAAGGGGATACCTGGGTTAGGGCTAGTTTTTACCTATGGGAGAAAGCTAGGTCACCAATATGACTCTCCAAAATGCCTACTTTTCAAAAGTGGTGAAAATGAAGATGGCCACATACACCTAACTTGTCCCGCGCTCCTTACTAAACTCATAATTAAGAGGGGAGACAAGAGGTAAGACAAAAGGCTAGATGTCATGTCTCATTATTTCTAGGTCCTGAGTACACTTTTGGGGGTCTTTTTAGAGGGTTTGGGGAGACTTAGTGAGTGTTCACCCACTCTCTAATTTTAGAGACAATTAGGGTCTGGATAGAGGAAGGATAATGATTTTGGCTCTTCTCAAGTTTCATTTTTCCATAACACATTTGGAAGGTTAGTCTCCATTGCCATGAAAGTACTTGTTTTGTTACAAATAGATTTGCATATTATTGTTTTATGAATATGAAATTTTGTATGGTGTTCATGTATGTAATCTTGTATAGTGTTGTTGTATGTAGATTTTGTTGTCATGTTTTGGGTTGAGAATGTTTTTGGATTTTGTATAAACTCTTGTTCTTTTGGATTGGAAGTATTGTTCATGGGATTTTAAGGTATTACTTGCCCTTTGGGAAGGGAAGAAGTGACCTTGGGTGAAGGGGTTAGTTGGGTTCTCCACTGTAGTGAGAGTCTCTTCTCTTGGAGAAAAGGGATAATTTCATACATTATGGGTTGCATGAAGCCATGTTGTAAATATTGTTTTTGGTATAGAAATGATCAAATGTGTATATGGAAGGAATGTCAATTTAGCCTTGGAAAGGCATGGAAGAAAACTCTTATTGAGGAATTTGAAAATGCAATGGCATTCTTCTCCTTGAAAAATCCCACCTTCACCCTACTTCAATGGGTTTGGAAAACTTATTTGTGAAGCCTTGGCTGGGATTTTATTGTTGTTTTGTGCATATAAGATGTTTGTGAGAGTTTGGATGTGATATCTTGTTTTAGCCTTGCTTCTCCAAGCTCAGGGGTCCTCTCCTTGAGGCCTTGGTTGGGAGGTGAGCTTCCCATGGTTCTCCTCATAAAATTTGCAAGTTTGAAGTCAAGATGATGGTGAAAGACGCTTGGAAGAAATCTCTATTTGGCTGTAGTTGTGTGTAACCAACTTCAATGTTGCATGGTTATCCTTTTGTATTGAAATTTATTTTTTGTTGATTGTTGTAATGTTTATTTTGGAAGCTCTTTCAAGCTAGATGTGAAGAGCCCTCACTTTATGTAATGATTCATTAAAGAAAGAAATGTTACATACCATCCATGTATTGTATAGATTTACTATCTTGAAGATGTGTAATTGTAGTTTGTATGATTACCATAATGTAAATAATAGATTCTTTAGTTCATGCATATTGCATTCTATTTCTTAAAAAAAAAAGGAGAAGTTAACCATTCATGTTAGAGGGATACCCAATATTGAAGGAGAAAGACAATATAATAGTTTCATATCATGAAAACCTTGAGGATTTGTGAATCTTAGAATCTCATCCCAATCTCAATTCTTGAGAAGAAGTAATAACATTGAAACAATGACAATCAAACTAGTTAGTACGGTAATATAAAAATCATCTAATACTATTAATCCTCTTAGTATATTTCTCTAATAAATCAATCCAAATGCATACAATGGTCTATTACGAAAATGGAACCAAGAAAATCAATATGAAAGAGCTTAAACCAAACAAAGGCCATGACACTTTCCAGATTTAGAGCAAAAATGCTCTCTAGAATTTGTATGGGAAAGGAAATAATTTTCCTTACGCAGAGAATATTCCTTTCCCAATATGCTCTCTTAAATTAAATAGTATCCAAATGCCACTAACATAACCTTGTAATTAATACAAAATTCTAAATTAAACTTACCTTGCCCTTTTCCCATTTCCTCTGGGCCCCACTCTTACCACCCTCCTTTCCCTTTTTACCTCCTTGCTTGGGCGCCCACTGTTTCGAAGTTTGTAAAATAAATTAAAATTGTTTTGGGGCTGTACTACTTGGTTCATGTGACACCTCCTTTGCTGTCAACATCCTCCCTTTCTGACATGTCATAACCTTTTTCCAAGTTCAACCCCCTCCTCACTCTTCACCATGTGTTTGCCTTCTTCAAGGGGCCTTCTTGCTTAAAAATCATGCCACCTTCCTTGCTGTCTTGTCCAAGCCATGCGAGACTTTTGTTTGGGATGGAGTAAGTTAGCTGGTGGGCTCCCCAAACCTAGTCATTTAGGCCTGCACTCCTCCCTTAGGTATTCGAACCGTTTTGCAATTGGACTTTGTGGTGGGACAAGGGAGATAATAGATTAATAAGTTAGTAGATTATTTGACAGTTAGATTAGATTAATAGGTAGTTAGTGGATAGTTTAAGCTAGTAAATCAGATCTATTTCTTTATTGTTTTAATTTTTAGTTGTGAAGTATTCTATATATATAAATTTATTCAATGATGTAGCTTTAGTTAATAGATTAATAACTTTTGTGTTATGAAAGATGAATGGATTTATTAACATTATCAAATTTAATTTGTATTGGATCAACATACTAAAATAATAATTAATCATTTTAAATGGATCCTTAGCCTTAGTTGTTTAGGTTATTTTAAAATTGTGATATTTGTGAACTAATTTCATAGGGATTTTGACTTAAAGTTCTGATTAGCCTATTAGGGAAGTGGACTTACTCAACCAATTCAAATGTATAGTTAATGTTAATTTAAATTTTATTATGATAAAAAGGAATATGTTAGTCTTGTGTTCTAGGGGTTAGGGGTTATGTTAAATTTCAAATAAAAGTTAATTTAAATTTTTTATTAGAGGATAATTTAATTATATTATTAAAGGTTAATTTAAATTTATTTTGTTAGGGGATTGATGAATTTGGATTACATGTGTTTTCATAAAAGGGGAATAATTTAATTAGAAATGATATTGGTAGGTTAGAAAATTGGATATGATTTCAGCTATTAGATTATAATTAATAGTTGTTTGGTATAGAGAAATTGTTATTAAATTTTAAGCATGTCAATTGATAAATGTTTCATGTATGTTTGTTTAAAAAGGGAGTACAATATTAATCTGACTAGGTTTTGAGCTAGTAGTTAATGTTGAAAGAAAACTGAAAGTAGATTTGAACAGATTAAGTTATAATCTACGTTAAGAGTTAAGTAAGCATTAGGCCAACCTTATTCAACATATGTTCATAACAACTAACTATCATCATGATACTACACGTAGTTAAACATGGAATCAGAGTTAGACCAACCAGAGTTAAGTGATCATATAACCTGTGGAACTAGTTGATGCTCCAATTCTGCACCTGGTTGTGGCATGACCCTAATTCAGTCTGTATATATATCTTGTAACTCAAAGGTTAACTCTACCATGCTATCACCTTTCTGACTCAACCATTGTTAATTGTACATACTTATGTATTTATAAAAAAAAAAATTGTGTGTGTATTTTGCCCTAGTTTTGGGCATGACATTTTGGTATCAGAGCCGTATTTTGACACTAAGAACCTAACCCATTACATTTCAACTCATTCAAAAACTTAAATCATTGTGTAGGATGCCTGAGGTAACCAGAGCTAACTGATGAGGCAAATGTGGTAGAGCGCCCAATGCAGGGGTAGGACAAGAGGATCCACCACCTCAACCACCCCAGAACCCTAAACATGATATTATGGATGTTCTCCAAAATATGATTGGGGTGATTCAGCAGAGACTACCACCCATAGTTCAGTAGCAGATTCTTGAAAGGGAAGTACATATTTTGGAGAATGATAGAGCTATTTGCAGAGAGAGGAGTAGGAGTCCTCCACCCAGGTCTATTAGGGTCAAGGTGATCATGAGGATGAGTCATTTCATCAGGTTGTATTACCATGCGAGCATGAGATACGTGCTAGGGAGAGACCCCCTAGAGATGTTGGAGATGAGATTCAAGAGTTATTATGGCTCCAACCACCCTTATTTTTGGGATCCACTAACGGTTCAGTAGCAGAGGCCTGGTTACAGAGTTTGCAATGATGTTTTGGATTGCACCCTTATGGGAGTAATCTAAAGGCACGACTTGCAGTCCATCTCCTACGGGAGAATTCTTCCACTTGGTTGGTGCATGAGGTGTCCATAGGTTGAGTGAGTATTGACACACTCACTTGGGAGACATTTGTGGCCCATTTCTGTGAGATATATCTCTCTGAGAATTTCAGACAGAGATAGATAGAGGAGTTCCATGATCTCCAGCAGAGAGGCCTCATAATGAACCAGTATGAGAGTTAGTTTCTCAAGCACCTTCCATATGTTGATTACATGAAGGATGAGAAATTGCATATTCACCATTTCATTAAGGGACTTAATATGTCTCTTCAGAGCATAGTACACCTAGCATTCCCTACCACATTCAGAGGGGCATTTGAGAAGACACTTGTAGCTGAGGATATCTGTACTAGACAGGAGTCTCAGGATCGGTCCCAGCACTGAAACCCCTCCTCCCAGTAGTCAGGGCAGTAGAGACCCCCTTGGAAAGGGAAACATAGTCACTCAGTAGGATCCTTTAAGGGTCAACAGTCTTAGCAGCAGAGATCCCAGCAGGATTCTAGATAGAGGCATTCACAGGGTTATCAAGGCTCTAAGCTCAAACAGTGGCAGTCTCAGGGCAATAGACAGGATCATAGGACATAGACCCCTTAGTCACAGTCAGCTAGGACACAACAGTCCTCTAGGGGTGGATACAGTGGTTCTAGTAGGACCGAAGGGTCATAGCAGCCTAGAATACAGGGAGTGTAGATTCAGACCTAAGGGCCATGTTACACTTGCGGTGCTATGGGTCAGTTAGCGAGAGAGTGCCCATAGGGACAGCCAGCCAGTGGTCAAAGAGGGGCTAACTCAGAGCTTAAAATTGGAGATATGGGTAGATCCCATAGAGTTTTTGCAGTGGTTGATAACCGCCAGGCGGAGCACTAGGCCACAGTCATAAAGGCCATAGGTATGATTCAGGGAATAAGTGTTTCTATCTTGTTACATTCAAGACCCATAGAATCCTTTATATCTCCCTATGTAGTGGAGAGTTGGAGGCTGGTGGTAGTTAGAGAGGATGTCAGTTGGGAGGTTGAGTTAGCTTGAGGAGCTAGAGTGTATGTTAGTTCCTTAGTTCGTAGTTATCAGATTCAGATTGGAGACTTAATCACGATGAATGATCTCTGTATTACCCCTCTAGGTTCTTATGATGTAGTCCTTGGTATGGATTGGCTATGTGCCCACAGTGCCAAGGTGGATTGTCATTAGAAGATGGTTGAGTGTGTTGATGATCACGACACTTCTATGGTGATATTTAGGGTACAAAGGCCCGTATCCATTTGCATAATTTCTGCTATGTAGCTTAGGCGGTGCGTGCAGAAGGGATGTTAATTATTTTCCATCACCATTATTGATAGAGAGGAGGATTAAGAAGGGGAACCTTCACTCGAGGATTATCATATTCTTCAGGAGTTTGCAGATGTATTTCCTACTAAGCTACCTGGTATGCCTCCACCTAGGGCAGTTGATTTTCACATAGATCTTGTAGCTGGAGCCTAGCCAGTATCTAGAGCACCTTACAAGATGACCACACATGAGCTCAATGAGCTCAAGATTCAGTTAGAAGAGCTCTTGGAGAAAGGGCATGTCTGACCTAGTGTATCACGTTGGGGTGCAACTATGATTTTTGTGAAGAAGGATGGATCACTTAGATTGTGCATTGATTATCGACAGCTGAATAAAGTAACAATTAAGAATCGATACCCACTTCCCAGGATCGATGATTTGTTTGATCAGTTGCAGTGTGCCTGAGTATTCTCGAAGATAGATCTAAAGTTGGGGTACTATCCGTTATGGATTGTAGAAAGTGATATCCACAAGACTGCTTTTCGCATATGGTATGGTCACTATGAGTTCATAGTAGTGCCATTTGGCCTCACGAATGCTCTAGCTATGTTCATGAGCCTCATGAACGGAGTATTTCATACATTTTTGGATAAATTTGTGGTAGTGGTCCTTGATGATATTCTGATATATTCTTGCAATGAGGAGGAGCATGAGGAGCATCTGAGACAAGTTCTGCAATGTTTGAGAGAGAATCAGTTATATGGTAGCTTGTCAAACTGTGCCTTCTTTAGACCCGAAGTGCATTACCTTGGTCACGTTATATTCGACGATGGGATCTCTGTAGACCCATCAAAGATTAGAGCTATTATGGATTGGTCAGCACCCACTAGTGTCACTGAGGTCAGAATTTTTATGGGCTTAGTAGAATATTACAGACGCTTCGTGGCCAGATTTTCTAGAGTAGCTCACCCCATCACCTCCCTTCAGAGAAAGAGGAAGAAGTATGAATGGATAGAGAAGTGTGAGAGAGATTTCCAGGAGCTCAAGAGAGCCCTCACTAGTGCACCAATTTTAGCAGTGCGAGATCCTTCGGTGGATTTTGTTGTATGTACTTATGATTCATTGAATGGTTTAGGAGTAGTCCTTATGCAGGAGGGTCATCCTATAGCTTTCAAGTCTAGGAAGATAAATAATTACGAGCTTAATTATCCTACTTATGACCTAGAACTCGCAGTGGTGGTTCATGCCTTAGTGAGATGGGGACACTTCCTTCTAGGTCACCGATTTGAGCTTCATTCAGATCACCAGAGCCTACAGTATATCTTTACACAACCCAATCTTAATGCTAGGCAGAGGAGATGGATGGATTTTTTGTGTGAGTATGATTTTGATATTCATTACATCAAGGGGAAAGAGAATGTAGTTGCGGATGCCTTGAGTAGGAGGCGACATGAGCTCTCATCTATGACTTCTGGTACAGACTTGAGGGACCGCATTTTGCATCATTTACCAAAGGATGATTTATATGTGGAGGTTTGTCAGTTTATCCATTCTCAGAAACCCCTTGAGGGGAGATTTATAGAGTATTCTTTGGAGTCCGATGGACTTCTACATCATAGGGGACACATCTATGTACCTTCTACGGGTGACTTGCGAGAGTTTATTGTGCTTG
Source organism: Thuja plicata (assembly GCA_018584345.1). Taxonomy (NCBI): domain Eukaryota; kingdom Viridiplantae; phylum Streptophyta; class Pinopsida; order Cupressales; family Cupressaceae; genus Thuja; species Thuja plicata. Next base: position 554,279 of record MU227591.1, on the reverse strand, counting down.
AGGCTCATAGAGCACCTTATGCAGCTCATTCGGGAGTTAAGAAGTTGCATGCCGATCTAAGGCAGGTGTATCATTGGCCAGCATGAGATTACAGATTGCCAGCATAGTTGCTAGATGTCTAGAGTGCCAGAGAGTGAAGGCAAAGCACAGTCATCCAGGTGAGCTCCTGCAGCCACATGAGATTGTTGAGTGGAAGTGGGATACTATATCTATGGACTTCATTGTTGGTCTCCCTATGTCTTCTCACCGCCATGATGCTATCTTGGTGATAGTTGACACATTGACCAAGGTTTCCCACTTCTCACCCGTGCGTACTACATTCACAGCACGAGACGTGGCTCAGGTCTTTTTGCGGGATATTTTTAGGCTTCATTGTTAGAGTAGTCTAGTATAGCTAATAATTAAATCATTTAATTATTAGTCTATCTACTCTTTGCTTAAGTTATACTTAGGCAGCTTTCTATTTCTTTAGGGTTTCCCTTTTAGGGTTTTGGTATCATTTTATAAGGACTCACCGCTTTGTATTTCAGTAAGGAGTTTGTATTCAGTATTGTTGTTAATAGAAGATTTATTCTTGCAACATGGATTTCATGTCTCTGGCTTTTTGGCCACCATAGCTTTCTGTCTTCTCTCTTCTGTCTTTTGCTTCTGTCTTGTAAATGTCATGCATGTAGGTGTTCTTGGGTAGATTTGCATTTATCAAATCTAACATGGTATCAGAGCTTGCTTTCTTCTCTCTGGTCGAGTTTTGTTGAAGTGCAACAGACACAGAAGGTTTCAGAGGTTATTCCAGCTTTTTTCATTGGTTCTGGGGGGTCTTTATTTTTTGTGGCACTTTAGACCAAAACCAACCTCACAGTTGCGTCCAGAAGGCCCAAAAACCCTAGAATCCATATAAGGCTCGTCTGATTTGGACACCGGAGCCTCTGGGAGAATTTTTTTGCCTCTTAAGGGCCGTACGACACAGTTTTCGAGAAAAAAATTAAAAAAATCTTATTTTTTAAAGGTTTTTAGCATTTTAAAAAATGCAGACTGTGCTTTTCAAAAAGCGCAGCCGCTGCGCCGTCGCTGCTCCTCCTCGGCCCGGCCAGCGCCCGGCCGGCGCCGCTCTGTGCCTCCGCGGCCCCAGCCGCCACTTCGGCCCCTGCCACCGCCCACCGCCCTCCACGGCCCCCGCTCCGCTACCCTCCGTAGTGCTTCCGCGGCCCCGCCACTCAGCGGACCCCGCCGTCCATGCAGCTCTGCTCCGCTCGACGCCCACTGCTCTCCGGTGGCGCGGTTTTATGTTTTTGAACTCTCGGGCTTCGATTGATTCGCAGGCGGTCACATGGGTGACCAAGGGCTGCGACCCAGCCCCCGGCGTGTGCCATGTGCCCGGGGGCCCATTTTTTTTAGCCCCAGGGGCTTAGCTTTTGCCTTTTGGGGCCCTTTTGACCTTCCTGGACATTTTTCGCTCTAATTTGAGCATCCGAGGTTCTTTTTCTGACTTCCATATACTATCGAAAAGCTCTTTCCAAGAACTTTTTGATGATGGAGGTTGGGTTTTTGGGTTCTACCATTTCGACAGCTTTTTTTTCTGTTGAGGTCCGATGTCTATTTTTGCCTTCCGGGAGTCATATCTGGCTCATCCGGACTCCATTTTTGGCAAACAAAATATCATCAGAAAGCTGGTTCAGTGCACTATTTAGTTGCAGGGGTCTTTTTTCCAGATTCTACTCTAGGTTTTTTCTCCTCCGAGTTTGACAGTTTATGCACTCTGGTGGATTGCTTGGGTTTACAGGTCCTAGGATCTCTTCTACTGTACTTATGGTTCACTCTTCTTTCTGACTTCTGAGCTTGTATACTCTTATGATGTATTTTTTTCTGTAAACGCACTGAGATAAAGTGTCTTCTTCTGTATATCTAGGATCTTGTACACCTTGTGTGTCTTTGTACTCGCACTCAGTTATAAAGTGCCATGGGGGGTTTTGATGCTTATGCCATTTTAGGTGCATCCACCTTTGTCAAGTGAGCGTACCTTCCATGACATTAGCCCATGTTGTGTGTCGATGACACTGCCCTTTATCCTGTGTCTGTACTTCTGTTGCACTGTTGGTGTCCCTGGTCTTCTTTCTGCAGATGTTTCTAGCATTGCATTTCAGTGTTCCTGTCACCTCTCCCAGTTCAGCATTATGAGGGGGTTCACCTGTTGGTTTTATTGCTTCCTGGTTCGATTGATCAGCTCTTCAGACATTGTCTTCTCTACCTGGTCATGCACTTCAGTGGGGGTTCCAGTAGTTTCTCCTGACAGAGTTTACAGTTCCTTGCTTCAGAGATGTTTCTTTCTCTTTCTTGTTCCTTTCTCTGGGACATCTTTTTCTAGATTGAAGGCTCAGTTTCCTTCATCTAGTTTGCTTTCTTACTTTAGGTACCTGATCAGGACTTGTTGCTGGGACCCATCTTTCCTGCTTTCTGTAGTAGTTTAGCTGTTTTGCTTCTCCCTAAGTTACACTTAAGGGGGGTGTTAGAGTAGTCTAGTATAGCTAATAATTAAATCATTTAATTATTAGTCTATCTACTCTTTGCTTAAGTTATACTTAGGCAGCTTTCTATTTTTTTAGGGTTTCCCTTTTAGGGTTTCGGTATCCTTTTATAAGGACTCACCGCTTTGTATTTCAGTAAGGAGTTTGTATTCAGTATTGTTGTTAATAGAAGATTTATTCTTGCAACATGGATTTCATGTCTCTAGCTTTTTGGCCACCATAGCTTTCTGTCTTCTCTCTTCTATCTTTTGCTTCTGTCTTGTAACTGTCATGCATGCAGGTGTTCTTGGGTAGATTTACATTTATCAAATCTAACATTCATGGCATTCCCTGTAAGATCATCTCTGATAGAGACTCCTTGTTCACATCATCCTTTTGGAGAGAGTTACAGGTAGCATTCGACACTAGGCTCAATTTTAGTACAACATATCACCCTCAAACAAATGGCCAGACTGAGAGGGTTAACTAGGTATTGGAGGACATGTTGCACATGTATGTGATGGACCATCAGGTCAAGTGGGAGGAATATCTACATCTGGTCAAGTTTTCCTATAATAATGGGCATCATTCTTCTATAGGTATGCCACCACATTAGGCCTCATACGGTAGACCACGCAGGACACCACTAAGTTGGGACAGGATCGGGGATAGAATATCTATTGGACCTCAGTTGGTCAAGGATATGGAGCAACAGGTAGTCTTGATTAGACGGTACATTAGAGAGGCTCAGGATTGACAAAAGAAGTATGCAAATGCGAAGAGGGTTGATAGTGAGTATTTGGTTAGAGATAGGGTTTTTTTGAGAGTGCACCCGCATAAGAGTCTAATCCATTTTGGAAAGGGCTCTAAGTTAGCACCTCACTTTGTTGGACCTTTTGAGATATTGGAGAGGATAGGACCAGTTTCCTACCATCTAGCCTTGCCAC
>MU227591.1:518926-532463 GCA_018584345.1 Thuja plicata | reverse complement strand
GAATTATAGGTTATTAGAGTAGGATTAAGGCACTAAGCATTGTAGTTCTAGGTTTTTCATCTATTCAAGTTTTTCACTACCTGTCATTGTATTCTCTACTCATCTACAACTTTCCCACATTTGGCCTGTATTGTTTTTGTCAATTGTGGTGTAGGATCTCCAAATAATGCATTGATCTACATCCATTCATGATGCATGGATGTCTAATTGATAGATTACACCATTTTCTTGCACATTTTCATTCATATGGAGGAGGCCCCTTGTAGGTCCCATATATGGGGTTACCCCTAGCTATAGTTCATTTAGATTCTTCTACACAATTACTAGTATATTTTATTCAATCCTCTCCTACTCTCATACCTTTGAAATATGTGATTTATATTATAATTTTTAAGTGACAATTTTATATGTGGATTCAAACACCTTTAGCCTTCTTTTCCTAATTTGAACAAGTGGATTTTGGAGTCTTGGAGATCACTTATGTAGGATATGATTGACCTTTACCCCAATGTGAAATTTTTTTTTTTATGGATTTTAAAGCTATAAAGCACAAGAAGGCGGTGTTCAATATTGGGTTTGGATGTGAGATGAGTGTTTCCTTCCATTCACACAATGTTTCCCTTCCATCAACCCGCTCACTAAAGCCTTTAATTTCCTTTCAATTTAAGTATGACTTGATGACATTATTTTTCCATTATGATACAAATAAGATCTTTGGTAAACATATACCAAAAGACAGGACAAGAGCAAATTGGAAGATAGACTTTCAGGAACACCAAAAGCACAGATATCAGAGATCAACGACCATTGCTAAGTACATAGAAAATCGATGATATAGTTTTGTGTGTAAACCAAAAATGCAAAGTGAAAAGATAAAGTGGAACCCGACAAGAAGGATATAGTGCAACCTGAGAGAATAGTCAAAGAAGAACCTGAGAGAATAGTTCAAGCAAGGAACCTGAGAGATAGTCAAACTGATTTCAGAGCATAATCTATTTATAACATAAATAACATTTATATTCTATTTATAGAGTCTTTATTTATTTTAAAACCATTACTTGAGGGACAAGAAACATTAATGTAATGTTTTAATCAGTCTAACTAATTTAAAACATATAGTCTAGGAGATCAAAGTAAAGTTGTAAACCTGTGATCATAGAGTTAATATTATTTTACGTGAAAATTAATTAGGTCAATCTATCTCATAAATAGATGTTGTAGTCATTCATTATGATGGATGAGAGTATGAATGTAGCCTACAAGCACATCTATAGATCAGAATGAGAGTTTCAAGAAGTAGAACAACAAAGGAAATTTGGTTATCAAGAACCAAGAACAGAGGCTACTGAATAACATAGGTATTATTCAATCACATTAGGTGATACATTTATTCATGTAATCTTAAATGGATCTGTAATCAGTAATAGGAGATTGCATGTACACTTAGGTCAAAGTGTAATTTGCTTACATTCTAACAAGTGAAGCAAAGTGTAAAAATTATTTCAAGGAAGGTGGATTTAACCATCCTATTGTAACTTTGTTAACCAGGTGCATACTAAATAGTGTTGCTAAAGATCTTAACAAAGTAAACTTTAACATGTCTCCATAGATACTCCTAATAGGGAAGATGATCAGAAGTGATAAAATTGTAAGCCTTAACTGGCCCCTTCTAATATGCAGATAGTGAAGAATTTGTGGGTGCCATCCCACCACAATTTTTACTTCCTAACATGAGTTTTCTAGGTTATCATATCTTTTTTTATATGTCAATTACTTTCATGAATGTTTCTATGAATGTTAACATGTTTGTTAAGATAAAGAATTGATAAGTCTTAGAAAAAGTTAGTATATATTAGATGGTTGGATATATAATTGATAACACAAAGGTTAATTGATAAAAGATATAAAAAGTTTTAGAGGTACTGATTCACCCCTCCCCTCTCAGTACACACTTCCCATTAATTCCAAAAATTGGTATCATAGATAAGTCTCTTATATGGAAATCTTAAAGGCTTAAGAGAAAGATCATACAATGGAGAAGCATAGACTTGACAAGAGTATTGAGAATAAGAAGCTAGAAATTCAGATCTTCTATGAGAAGTATAAAGAAGCTAGAATCAAGATGAGACAGTTGTTAGATGAAAGAAAGATTATGGCATCTCACTATAATTAAAAAGATTACCATGACGAAGAGATACCAGATTTCTTTGAGTCATTAGAATCTAATACAAACAAAGTATCAAATACATCAGAAGAAAGCATCACAAGCCAAAATGAAATCAATCAACATCTAGCTGGACAAGTGAAATATTTGGGAATTGGTCAAGAGACACAGATGGTAAGAATTATTGATGTCATGAACAATGCTAGAAAAGATGAGAAAGAAAGAACACTAACAATTGATGATAGAAGGAAGATTACTAAAAATCTACAAGAGAAAGAATCTGAAATACAAAGATTAATAGAACATCACCATGAGATTACAAATTAGATTATTCTTATGAGTCAAGGGGCAAACATAATGAATACATAACTCATTGAAAGAATACAAGCTATCAGTGAGTTAAGGGAAGAAAATGAAAAGCTAAAACAAGAAATAAGAATTCAGCAACAACACAATGAAATTATCAAGAGAGCTGAAGAAAGCAATAAAAGAATGGATGATTTTCTTGACGGACAACGAAAAGTCAAAAACAACACCGGTCTAGGATATACCAAAAATGGAGAATCACCCAATCAAGCTGATCCAAAGAATGTCTATGCAAATCCAAGACCAATAAATCTAACATGCAATTACTGTGGAAATCAAGGCCACACATCAAATGTATGCACGAGAAACATGAAAGGTATTCCTAAATCTAAATCTTCATTCATAGGATTCTGTTATAAATGTAACAAGAAAGGACATAAAGCATATGAATGTAAGTCTGAGATGAAAAAACCAAAGAAGGAAACCTACATGGACAAATATTGTCCTACTTGCAAAATAAAATGGGCATGCTACTCTTGAATGCTGGAAAAAGAAAAAGAAAGCATGGAAACCTAAAGGTCAAGAAACTGCCTATCAACCAAAAAGAGTGGGTAACCAGTACATATGAGATTACAACACAAGGATAAATTATACAACATGTGGAAGCTTTGGTCACATTGCTGCAAACTGTATGAGACAGTGGACAAGAAAGGCTAGAGGATAGACTAACCCTGGAATGGGATGCTTACACTGTCATAAAGTTGGTCATCTCAAGAAAGATTGTAGAGACTGAATGATAGAGACCAGCACCTTTCCTAATGGAAATACCATTGAAGACATCCAGAAGATGAAAAAAAATGTGGAGAAAAGTTACTAACACTGATGAAGCTGGAACAAGCAATACAATTGGTGACACCCTATCCAATGGATCTCGTGACATCACCATCCCCACCTAAGAAGAACAAGTAAGTATAGAACTGCATTACACCAAGTTATATTTTGCATCAATTCCAATCATACATAGTTGAAATACCAAATTAGCATGATTATAGATGCACTATGGTATTACTTGTTAAATTTTGTATAAACTATTTCATTAGTTAATGCATACCAAAATCCATCAGTATACACTCAAAGTTGAATTGTCTACATTTACCAAAACTTGTCGGTTAACATGTAAAAGAAAAAGTTGCTAGTGTATACTGACATGCATCGGTAATAAAGCAAGCGGAAAATATGTCTTCATCATACATAGAAACTTGTCAGTAAAAGAAAGAAGTTAGATGACTGCCCCGAAGCATCATGTTGTCACCGAAAAGAGAAGTTAGTATCTAAACTGACTACTTCATCTTCACACACTGAGGAGTGGTTGAGCATTAATGAATTGACTTAGGGAAAATGTCTATAAAAATTGTGACAAAAGGGTTTCATTATTCACCAGTGAGCAGAGTAGAGTGACGAAAGAGAAATTTGAGCACACAGCGACAATATCATAGAGCGACTTCAACTCAACCCAAAACACTCCAACAGATTAGTGACTACTACAGAAGTAAACAGTAACTTCCTACACTAATCGAGAACTTTGTTTTACACATTTATAGAAAGCCCTAAAATGTCTAAAACAATGGCCACAACTTCAAGAACCACTAAGTTGAAGAGCATCAAGAAGGAAAAGTTCAAAATTGTCAAGAATTATGTCTGCGAGGAATCACATTACAAGATATGCCCAAAGGTGGCATCACAACCCGACAATGCTAGAGAATTCTAGCAAATATGAACTAGGGTTTTACTTGTCGAGGACCTACGAGCATACATTCACTACAACATTGCAGAAATTGGTGAACTGGAGGTTGAACAAGATTAGAAGAAGCTATGTAATGACGATGAATCTATTAAAGATGAGCACAAGGACATAGAGGTGAAAAGGCTCACTAATTCCCTACTATTCCTGAAGGTATTCAAGACTGAGTGGATTCGGTTAGTACTGAGTAGGATCCACAATCATAAGCTATGGCTAGGTGAGCCTAAAATGACAACCCGAGATGTTATTCATGCATTCATCGGTTATCTCATAACCGATAAGGTAAAAGCACTGAAACACTCACCCAAGGCTGAGATTGAAAAGAATACAGGAGCTAAGCATGATGGAAGAGGGATTAAGGTATCCACTATCATAGATGATGAACTAAAATTTGGAGCATGTGTCCGAGGCTACAAATTATTTCAAGCTAGTAGGATGAACAACATAGCATCTGGAGCAGTGGATACAACTTATAAGATTGTAAAGAAAGGAACTCAGTTGGATTTATCTGAACTCCTACTCAACTAGTTGGAAGAAAACTTAAAGATAATTAGAAATGCAAAGACAAATTCATGTAAGTTTGGCTCACTTATCATGTGCAATTTCTTTTACTTCCAAGAATCTTTTCCATCAATACGAAATGTAAAATGGGATATAACTAGACCAGTTACCATACACACCAGTGAGTTCATAACATCACTGGGAGACAATTTTGAGACAGTTATGGATGAGTACTTTACTAGATTCAAGGAGAGAATGCAGAAAAGAGTAAGGATCCCAGAGTAGCTAATTGAGAGATTCAAGAATGATATATGTTTCATGGTTGACATAGATGACACATACATCAAGCCTGCAGTACCAAGGACAACATGGCTACAACCATTAGACTATGAGGTAAATATTGATCAAGCATCCAATGCAATTGATGCATTGATTAATGAGCCTTTAGAAAAACCACAACCAAAGTTTGGCACTTATGAAGAGGCCAAGGGAAGAATCAAAACTGGATTGGTTGTGAAGAAAATAGACAGGAAGAAAGATAAAATGGTAAAGAAATTAAAGAAAAGACTGTCGGTTACAGAGGAAGAAACTGAACAAAAGGAAGAGATCGAAGGACAGTCACCCGTCGGTGAGGCTGAGCAGGAAAGTGACTCTAAGTCTATAGAGTGAGATACTACATTACCAACACCACCTAGGAAGCCCAAAAATACAACCGCTAAAAGAACAAGAAGTCAAATGGAAAAGTACAAAAGTCCTTCACCTTTTTAAAAAGGTAAAGTAAGGACCTATAAGAGGAAACTAGCCACACAGAAAAGAGGGCCAACCAAAAGAATAAAGTTCATTAGAACCAAGGAAGATATTGAGGATACATAGCAGGATGAAGGTGTTCAAGAGGAAAAGAACAAGATTCCTATAAACATTGATGAGGTATGTGCACAAATGATTAAATCAGGATCAATTATTGACTCCAAAGTCAGAAGATGGTTAAAATTGGATCCCTTGGATCAAAATAAGATTGAGGAGTCAATCATCAAGATGATGTGCATATACAAATACCTCCCTAAAGAACTATCAGACAATATTCCAAAAGGACTTCAAGACAGGCTATCGAAAAGATGGACTTTTTCCTTACACTCCAAGAAAGAAATCAGGGAAAGAGCCCTAGTATCAGTCATGCCTCCAAAATCCAAACTGTAGGAAATCAAAGAAATGATGAAGGCTCATTCCAAAAGGTTCTCACCGAAGATGAGAGTCTACCAAGTACTTAAAGGACATCTACTAGAGTTAGACTGAGAGAGTGAAGCAGAATGGTGGAAAATACTTGATATTTGTGAAAAGTATACAAGTCCCGAGTGACAGAGATCTCTAACCGAGAATCAGGAAATCAAGAATGATCAAACTACTGAGAGCACTGAACCAATTGTGATCACATATGTAGAATTGGAAAAAGAGGAAATGGATACCATAGGAAACAAGGATATGGATGTTGTAGATGAGACATGGTCAAACACCACTATGGACAACATTGTGGACAACATAGTCATTGACATAACCGATGATCCAGCAGAAGAAATATAGAAATATGAAGATGTCACTATTATCAAGGACAAGACCGATGAACAAGACACTACATTTGACACTCCACTAGTGAACATATCAAGCAACATGCCAATATTGATGCAAGCTATCAATATACTTCAAGAAAAAGACAAATCACCTGACAAAGATTCAAGCATTCCTGAGGATGCAGGGGATGAAGGAAAGAAAGACAACACCAATGATCAGAAGGACATCGGAGACACTCAAAACTTAACCAATGCTCAAAAGGTTATAGAAGGAGATTCAATCAAAATGATGCATAGACAAAGGAATATGAAGTACATAAGGACAACATGAAGGAGATAAACCTAAAGATGGCAATCCTGAGGATACTGAAAGGGTTGCTATGTTGAAATTATATTGGAATGGTGTACTGAGATGGGAGGGGTGAATCAATACCTCTAAAAATTTTCTTGGTTAGCCCATCAACCCTTAATCATCAATTTGTAAATTATATTATCTAACTGTTCATATTTCTTTATGTATATGCAATTATATCATAAGTTATTTAATATGTAACCATAAAAGAAACGTTCATGAAAATAGATAACACATAACACAAGATATGATATCACAGAAAACTCCTATTTGGAAGTAAAAAACTGTGGTGGGGATTGTTACCCACAAGACTTCACTATCTATAGATAAGAAGGGGCCAGTTAAGGATTTACAATTGGTCACTTCTGATGACCTACCCCATTAGGTGTATTATAGTTGAGACCTGTTAAGATCTACTTCGTTTGAAGCTTTAGAAACATTGTTAAGTGTGCACTCTGTTAAGAGATTTGTAAAGAATGGTTAAGTCCACCTTCTACAAAAGGATTTTAGATGTGATGCACTCGTTAGAATGAAACTACATAAGTCTTTGATATGATGATGTATACAATCTCTAATTGCTGATAACATATCCAATAAAGCTTCCTATGTATAAGTAATCATCCTTCCATGATTGAATAATACCTTTGTCTTCTCGTCGATAGTCTCTGTGTGTTCTTGACAACTGATGTGATCTGTTTCTAAACTTTGCATGAATTCTGCCTTCTGCTCCTTAGATTCTCTTTGTGGCTATCAAAAAAAATGAATTCATAACTCACAATTGATTTGAACATCTATTTATACTATATTTTGGCTCAATTCTTTATTCACGCTTCACAAGTTAACTCTACATCCAAGGTTTACAACTTGACCTTGATCTTTAGTTAGATATGTTTTAGATCTGTTAGGATGCTTTAAAGAATTTACATAAATCTTGCTTGACCCTCAAGTTATGATTTAAAACAAATTAAAACTCTATAAATAGAATTACATTGCTTTATCTGTCGTGTAAAACTCAGATCCACTATTTGTGGGTTCTCTAACTAACTATCAGTTCTGAAGGTCAGTTTTCTTTGTCGTTGGTGTTCCTTTCTTGAACTGGTCATTATGTATGCCTTTTTTGTTCTATCAGTTTTGTTCTCAAAAATGTATCATCGGTGATGATCTCAATGTTATGTTATTGACCCCGTCGGTGATGTCCTGTTCACTTTGTCGGTGCAACACTTGTTAGTGTTCATCGGTCAATTCCATACTTAGCATTTTTCATGACCTTTGTGTTCTGTCGGGTATGCTCACTATTTGTCGGTAATGCTTGTAGTCTGCCAGTAATGCTTGTACCGATGATCTTTATCAATGTTTTTCACTAAGTGTACTAATGGCAAAATTAATGTCATCAATCTCCCCCTTTGACATTAGTATCAAAAAACATGATATGTGCAACATACTGAGCATATTAGTATGTACACCTGTGTATACTCCTTCCTTAGTCATTTGAATGACTCCCCCTATGTATATGCTGGTAAGTGTAAGTATATATACATATCCTTATGTACTTTTCTTTTCCCTTTTTTGATATATATTGTACATAACGATCTTTATATATCTGTTCCTTCTGCACATACAATATACATTTCCTTTCTATTCCTCCTTTTTTGATTCTAAAGGAAAAGGTACTTATAACTTGTCAAAAAGGTGGGAATGTGAGGACTTGATCTCCTTCATCATCTTTTCCCATTTCTCCTTTAGCATTTCTAGAGCCATGTGGTGAAGTGATATCGGTACATGTATATCCTAGATGTTGTCTACTACAGACATCTTGGGGGTTGCAATAAGGTTTCTTGCATCAGAAATATGCTTCTGTAGAATAGTAAGATTGGGCAGAATGTGTGCCTGTAGTTTTTTAATCTCACCTCTTAGTTGTGTTTTAGCATCCCATGTTTCTTGCCTTAGCCTGTTAGCCTCAATGACCTTGTCATGATGCACCTTGATACTATCTGCATTTGACGTTAGGCTTTGTGCGCTTGCTATGACATTAGAATCTATCTCTGCTAGCTTGTCACTATTTTCTTTTGTAAAATTTTCAAGTGTGCACATATTTTGAACTAAGGTAATTGATTCATCAATGATTGGCTCTTATTGATTAGTTATTTTAGAGAGATTTACCTTGTTCAGTGGCACTTCTTGGCTGATTTTATCAATTAATTTGTATTGATACTTCTCTTCTTATTGTTCTTCCATAACTTGTTCTGTATCTATATTCTGCTCTATGATTGCATCAGTAAGAACATCTATTTTTCCTTAACTATAGCATTTGCTTGAAGTTTTACCTCAGGGACAAGTTGTTGGAGAATATCTCTTGCCTTTCCAAGTGCCATTGTTTCCCTATGTTCTTATATCATTTTAGTTTGAATGGCTTTTCTTTGACATAGCACTCGAAACTCTTGAAGTTTATCACTGTCCAAAGTGGTAATATCCCAGTTTGGAACTTCTATTACTTCATCCAGTGTAATAGCCAATATGTCTTTCTTTACTATTTTCTTCTTCTTCTTCTTTGGCTAGGTGGCAGATTGATGTACTACCATCTATAAATCTTGAGATTGGGTTGACTTTGTAAGTGAGGGTCAAGAAGATGAGGCATCCTTTTGTATCTTCTGAGTCCACCGGCTGGTTTGGTGAAGAAGTCTCCTCATTTTCCCTAGGTGTATCAACAGATGTATCTTCTTTAAGTTTTATACCTTCATCCTGCTTGACTCCTTCACTTTTATCTTTTTCTTGACCCTTTCTAAGTGTATCCTCTATTTTATTTTCAGCTTCTTTTTTTTGTTCATTTGACACTTCTTGCTGATTGTCGGTTGCATCCTTCATTTCTGTATCTGTATCCTTTTGAGTGTTGGATACAACTTTGTTTTCATCCGTATCCACATCCTTGGGTATATTATCATCTTTCTTAGATGATTTGTCCAGACTTGACTGGATATTAATAGCATCTATTAAAACATTCATGTTTGTAGGTGTATTGACTATTGCAGTGTCAATAGCTGTATCTTATCCATTGGTATTGCCCTTTGCAACATTTATGTCTTCATCTTTTTGAACTTCTACTGCAGGGTCTTGTCCTGTGGTGTCATTGACAATGTTGTCTAACCATGATTCATCATTTATATCATCAGTTAAGTTACCTGTTATTGATAATTCTTCTTTGGTAACTACTTCATGCTCTAAACTAATGTGTATTGGACTTGCTGGTACTTGATTATCTTCACTGTATTTTGGCCATTCTTCATCTATAATATCAATCTATTTCTGGCCAGTTATTGAGTTATTGAGTTATCTCTTTGATTGGTGGTTTCCTTCTCATAACAACTCTTCTCATCAGGATTGAGTATCTTGCTCCATGTATCATAGGTTTCTTGTTCTAGCTCTATAAGCTTCTCTTCAAGAAACTTATAAGCTCTCATCTTGGGTGAGAAAATTTTCACATGTTTCTCCATGATTTCATTGATTTCTTCTCTTTTTGATTTAGGAGGCATAAGAGAAACTAGCACTCTTTCTCTTATCCTTTTCTCCACATGAAGTGCAAAAGTGAATCTAGAAGATATTCTAATTAATAGTTTTTGTGGTACATCATGTGTAGTGAATTATATTGGGATATAATAGTGTCTACACATTCTAGCAATAAGTGCCTCTTCAATCTTATTCTTTTCTACAAAATCCCATCTTAACCATTTCCTAATCTTAGGATGTCCAAGAGATGTTGCTTCAAAAATATACTTACATATTTCATCAATGTCTTCAGTGGGCTATGTAACCTTTGCTATTTCCTTTGCTTGTTTTGTAGTGTCAGGTTCATCCATAGCTGAGTCCTCTAAATCCTCATTTGTCTGAACAAATTTCCTCCTTTTGGCAGGTGCCCTAACTGGTTGTTTTATCTTTGGTGTGTCAGGTTTCCTTTTATACATCTTTCCTTTTACCATGGGAGAAGGAGTTGCATCCTTTGTTGTTTGACTCCTTGTTCTTGACTTCTTAGGTGGAGGAGGAGGTGGTGAATCTGACTTCTCTTCCTTTGATCTATTTTTCTCTGCTATATCACCAATGGGAAGCTGGTCCTTGGTGAGTTCCTCCTTACCCTCTTGTTCCTCTTCACCTTCTCTTTCTTCTTCTCCTTAAGAAGATATATTCAAGTTCTTTATCAAATTCTTCACCATTTTCTTTTACTATTTTACAGCCTTCTTGACAACAAGATTTGTTTTAATCTTCTGTTTGGCCTCTTCATAGGTACCAAATCTTAGTTTCTTGTTGTATACTAGTTCATTTAATAGTGCCTTAATGCACTCATTGGCTAATCCTATTTTGATTTCATATTCTAATTTTGAAAGCCATGATTTCCTTGGTACCACTGCTTGGATGTATGTAAAATCAGTATCTACCATGAAACATATGTCTTCTTGGTGTTCCTCTATCAGACTTTCAGGAATTCTAGTTCTAGCTTGCAACATTTCCTTAATGGTTTTGAAATACTCATGCATAACATTATCAAAATTTGTTCCTAGTGATTCTATGAATTCACCTATCTAAATGGTTATGGGTCTGCTTGTGTCCCATACAACTTTTCCAATGGAAGGAAAGTATTATTCAAAGTAAAAGAATATGCACATTATGAGGGAACCAAACTTACAAGTTTTTGTCCTTGAAGACCTTATTGTGCACATGTTCTCCTCCAATTGATGTAACAGGATCTCTGCAAGATCCATCTTCTTCGCCTGTTTGATAATATTGTATGCTTTGCTCAAAATAGGTGTAGATATGCTATTCATTCAGCTTGCTTGGAAGATCTTATACCCAACAACACATGCTCCAAACTTCAGCTCTACGTCAATAATGGTGTTGACCTTTAGTACTCTTTTATCTGATTTAGCACCAGTCAGTTTTTCCACTTCTACCAGAGATGGATGCTTGTGAGCCTGTGGTTTATCGGTTGTAGGATAACCAGTGACCACATGAATAAAATCCTTTGTTATTGCCTTTGGCTTATTTATCCATAGATTATTGTTGTGAACTCTGCTAAGAACAATCTTTATCCATTCTGTTTTGAATACCTTGGGAAAATGTAGTGCATTTGTGAGTCCCTTTACTTCCAAGTGTTTGTGCTCTTCTTTGAACTTTCCAGCATCATCACATAGTGCTCTATAGGCATTATCTAGGTCTAGATCTCCTATTTCTGAGATCTTATAGTGAATATAGGACCTTACGTCCTCTACCAGTAAAACCCTAGGTGGGATTATAGAGAATGCTCTAGAATCGTCAGGTTGTGAAGCTATTTCAGGGTGTAACTTGTATTTAGGTTCAACACATAAGCCTCTGCTGACAAGCTTGAAGGATTTCTTCTTATCATCCTTAATTTTCTCAACTCTAGAAGTCGATGCCATATTGTTTGTAGAAATTTAGGGCTTTTCACAAATAAAACAATGCGGTCAGTGAGTGTTATTACTTACAAATTCTCTGTGATTGCCTGTGAATGTGAATGCTTTTTATCAAATTGATTTCTATTGGGTAGCTTTCCAAATTTCTCTTAAATTTCTCTGGTCTTCTTTTCTCTACTCGAAAATCGCAGGTGCAAAAATAAGTTTACCCGTCGGGCTTTTATAACCTTTTTGCACCCTAAGTTGTCATTAATGCTTACCAACTCATTGGTTTATGAAGACTGATTTTGTTGGTAGAGACATTCATAACATCTTTGGTGTCTGTGCAAAGCATCAGGGTTGCTAGTAGTTTTGGAGACTTCACCGATGATTGTCAGTGACGTTGCGAAGACAGCTTTTGTTGATTCAACATTAACCGATATCCGTCGGTTTACACTTAGCGTGTGTAATGACCGATACATTCTGGTAAGTAGAGATAAATTTTATGTGTGTGTTCATCGATGTAAATTGTGCCCAATAACCGATGGTTTCTTTTCAATAGTTTAGCAAATAACAATATATTGCATCTTTATTCATGCTAATATTACAATATGAACTATGTGTGATGGAACCGATGTATAATGTAACTTGTCATAATGTAGTTCGATACTTACTTGTGTAATCTAGTTGGATATAGTGATGTCACCAGATCCATTGGATGAGGTGTCACCATTTGCATTGCTTGTTCTAGCACCTTCAATGTTTGTGGCTTTTACCCACATCTTGTTTCTCATTCTTTTGATGTCATCAATGGTATTTCCATTGGGATGTGTATTTGTGTCTGTCAGTCAGTCTTTGCAATTTTTTATCACATGTCCAATCTTATGACAATGCAAACATGCCATACCTAGATTGGTCCAACCTCTTGACCTTCTGGTCCACTTTCTCATACACTTGACAGCAATATGACCATACCTTCCACATGCTGTACAGTTTACCCATGTGTTATAGTCCCAAACATATGAGTTACCTACTCTTGTTGGTTTGTAGATTTTATCAATTTCCTTTGGTGTCCATGCCTTGTCATTCTTTTTCCAGCATTCCTTATGTGTGTGACCATTCATCTTGCATGTAGGATAGTACTTGTCCATATAGCTTTTTCTCTTTGCATTTGTCACTTTGGATCTGCACTCATGTGCCTTGTGTCCTTTCTTTTGACATTTATAACCATTACCATAAAAGTAGATTGTGCTTGAGAAATACCTTTCATTTTTCTTCTGCAAATGTTTGAGGTGTGGCCTAGTTTTCCACAGTGATTGCATGATAGCTTCTTGGATCTTGGGGTTTTGAAAGCATTCCTCTGATCTAGTTGATTAGAAGATTCACCATTCTCATTGTACCCTAATCTTGTGTAGTTGTTGACTCTTCTCTGTCCATCAAGAAAATCATCCA
>MU227591.1:471038-490852 GCA_018584345.1 Thuja plicata | reverse complement strand
TATTTTGAGAACCAGTTTCGATGAGAGGTCATGTGAAAAGAAGCACCCGAGTCTACTAACCACACATCATCAAATGCATGGGCTGCCAAAGCTGCAATAAAAGCATCTCCATCTTCTTGAGATTTTTTAGAAGTTGAATCTAAGCCTTTCTTCTTCTTCTTCGGTTCTTTGCAGTTCCTCCAAAAGTGCCCAGATTTATCAAAGTTCCAACATTTTGCCCAAATAGTGTCATTCCTATTCTTAACAGCTTTTCCTCCATAGGAAAGTATTGTACAAATGTTAGGAATAAGGTGTCTTAACCTTGGATAATTCCTATTCTTATTATTTGTTTTGTAAAATGTATTTTCTTGCAAATAATGTAATTAAGTGTGAGTTTACATGTCTAGTTGGCATGTTGATATGTCACTCCACTTGATGTGTCAGCATCTTTAATTGTGTGTAAAGAGATCATGGCTGAAACGGTTATGACGGATTCCTATGACATGTAAGAGCTATTTCTAGGAGATTTCAATGATAGGTGAAGACATACAAGACATGTGGCAACTGATAAAGTTGAGTAATTTACACTCTTCCACAATCGTGGGAAAATTTTTTAGGCTTCCTATTTTCTTAGAGAATGGTAAAACCCTAATACCGCTACCCTTGGAAGTTTCCCTAAAAAGGAAAGCACATGATATAAGTGTTTTTTTAGGGTTATAGGAAAGGATACGAAAAGAGTGTATTGTTGGTATGATCTGGTGCTATTGGATTTGTCTTAGAGTGTCGATTGTCTTCTGAAAGAACTTGTATTGCAAGTGTGTTGTAACCGTTGTGTTGAAGATAGTACATTGTGCAGGTTTTGGAGTGCTAGGGTTTTTTACCGAAAGGTTTTCCCCAGGGTAAATCATTGTGTCATTCTCTATTTTGTGTATCCATGGTATGTGGCTGCAATATCATTGTTAAAGTAGTTAATGAATCTGAAATTGTAAGGATTTAAAGGAATTTGCACAATACTTTCCTATAGAGATTAGTGTAGGAAGTTGTTTCTGCACCTGAGTTTCCTTACAAGTGGTATCAAAATTTAAATCTTCCAAGTTTCTGGAGGGACTGCAATATCTTTTGACAGCTTGGGTCAGATAGAGATCAATTATTTTGGATCATTATGTCCCAAAATCCACATCATTTTCTCCATCAAAATCTCAAACTCCAAACTCCACTTTTCCTCCATCACTCCACTACCCTTCAAGGTGTTTGACAATGTTAATTTTTCCAACATTTCCATCCACCCCTACACAAATATTCTAACACCCCAGATCTATTATATCCGACACCTATTTTCCATCCTTTCATCCCCATTATCCAATCCTTTGCATAAATCATTACCCCTTCCATCTTATCATCCATTTCATCTCCCTTTATCATCACCCAACCAATTTCTCTAAGAATACCTTAAAAAAACATGATTCATTGTAGCACATATACCAAGGGTACTATCTAAAGAAAAAGATGCTTGAGAAGAAAGAGAGAAAAATGGAAAAAAAAATAGAATGATGACAAATAAAAATGTAAAGAGAAATAATTTTCTTTATGCTAAAAACCTCTTCTTAAATTACACCTTAAAAAGTACCATGATGAAAACCTAGAAAATATGCATTATGTGTAATTCATTAGCTTCTTGCATTCTTACACTTGGGTGCAAGTTTCATCCATGATATTATCCACCACATCCTCAATTATCCCTCATCCCCCTATCTACATAAATATCCCCTTTCTTCATCTTCAATCTTGACAAGGTTAACAATCTCCATAAGCATCATGCATCCTATATGCTTCACCTTACCCATAGTATTCAGTCCATCTTATCCATTTCTTACTTCCATAATTTCTTACCACCTTTGATCATCCTTCTCCTATCTATATCCTATATCAATTGTATCCAATTCCATCCCTTGATCTTTGACCAAAACTAATGTCATAATGTAAAACAATGCTTCCAAAAGTCTCCTTACATGTCCATTCTTATGGGCAACATGTCATTCAATGCAGCACGCCATCACCTTACATTTCCATATCCAGTCCCTTAGCATTAATAAACATGATATCAAATTGTGAGAAACTACTTAACAGTAAAATAAGCTTCTTCCATCCTTCACTTATCAATTTTTAGCCCAGCAATTCCTTCATCCACTCATAATCATTTTTCCCTTAGTAAAAATATATACATCTTGATCGAGAATCAATCAATCCACAATAAAAATATTTTAAAAAAATCTAAAAAATTTATAAATTTATAAATCCAAAAATATCAAATAAATGGCCTTGAAGGCATTGAGATTTTGAACAAAAAAAATAAAAATCGTTACATAAAATATTAAACTTAACAAATCATGAATAAAAAAACAACCTATCAATCTTGTCTATTACTTAATAAATCAATTGCCTAATCAACAATAGAAATCTTTATCAAATATTGTTTGTCTTATATGAGATGAATCCTTCCTAAAACTAAATACTATCATGAGTTATCACTTTTCAGAGACATGATGAATCCTTCCTAAAAATAGACACCACAATTATTATGAACTTATCAAGAACACTTAACTTTGACAAGAGATCAATATAGTTGTTGACTCATTTGGTCCAGCAAGTCTTATCTTTTAATTGATTTTATCTTTCATGACATGCTTTCTATGCTACTCAAGGATGTCTTTGAATAGAGGAATGGTGACGGGAAATTTTCACTTGGTTTTTGTTTATGGATTGTTCCTTAGTAACATGACGACTTTGCTTGGGACATGATTGTACATAAGATCATTGAGGACTTATGGGTCTAGTGTGAGAAATACAATTCCTTATTATTTGTTTGTTTCTTCCATCCTTGTAAATGATTTATGAGTTATCTTTGTTCTATTGTACCTTGATTCTTGCATCTTCTTGCCATAATAAGCTCAATGATGATATAGGACTATAGAAAGCACAAGTTTCCATAATTCCCTTCTATCTATTCATATCATCTTCATTCTTCTTATCCTATCCATAACCACTTATGTGGCCATCAATTTAGCACTTCTTTATCCATGCTTTTAGCCTTATCCTCCCATCTTTCCTTTCAATATCATACATGTGTTCTCATAACGCACATGATCTCTCAAGGGAGCGTGATGCTACAAACTTTTCATTATTTCTAATCCTACCCATGACTAGGGCATCATGCTTATTATCCCCACCCCTTTCATACCCACTATATTTTTTTTTCTTTAAAATATTGTGATAAACGACATTGTCTCAAAGAGGAGCAAAATGTAGACACTGAGTATTGTCCTCGCATAATCAAATAAATATTTTATTTATTTAATTTTGTTACCATAATATCCTCTATTAATTAAATAATAATAATTATTTATCTAATTAATTTTTAACCCCATTCCTCTATTGCTTAAATAAATATTTTTATTTATTTATTTAGTTAGTTAGACTTTTCAATCTTATAATTAAATAATTATTTAAATATCTAATTTACACCTCCTTTCCTCTATTAATTAAATGAATAATTTTATTTAATTTATTTATTTATTATCCCTTGATCCCTTATTTTAGTTTATCTCCTTCACATGGATCACAATCAAAATTTGTAGGCATGTGCCAAATTTCAGTTGTCTCTTGATTCAAAATTTCCCCTCACATCTCCCAACATGTCTACGTTTATTCAATTCAAGGATGTGTTATAGAAGTCAACATCTCTGCCTAATCCATACATATATCATTCAATTTTATCCCTTTAATTCAAATCAGACTCTTAATCTTATTTACTCTCAACTACCATCTTGCCTGCCACTTAATCTCATCTCTTAATTCATATTTTAACCTCTTAATCACCTCCCCTGATTCTCTTTAGGACTTCTAGAAAAGATCTATCTTCCTCATTTTACAACAATGAATTTGATCAATCATTTGAATAGACTGCAAGACATAAAGGGGGTTCAATCATTGAACAAACTTAAAATTTCATGTCACAAACACTAATTAATTTTCTTAATCAAAATAATCATCAATGAAATATATTGCAATAACACAAACACATGAACACTAGAATTTTACATGGAAAACCCAATGTGGAAAAAAACATGGTGAGAATCAAACTCACTATATGCATAATAGATTACAATATTTTAGGTCATGTGCCAAGGAGTTCATTGTTCCTGAAATGGACTTGAATGCTAAGGCACACGACCTTAGTGAAAGATACAAAGGAGAGAAAAAATGAAATGCATAATCTCATGGAAAGATAAAAAAATATTCAAGCTACCTAAATGACTTATTTTCTTCTAGCAAAATTAGAGAAATGATGAATTGAAAAGATGTGGAATCTTTTGATTAATCACTATAATAGACTTTCTTAAATTTAGGTACACATAAATTTTCTCATCCATGATCACATATATTGAACTTCACATTCAATCCAAACTCAATCCATATCTAATTCACACAACTACATGCCAATATATATAAACTTGAGCCTCCAAAACTACAACTAGGTCAAGCACATTAAAGATAACAATGTTTATATAGAGTTGGCCACCATGAACTCTTACATTGAATGTGGTCCACCACAAGATATAAAGTGGGCCCAAATACATCATAACAAACCCCCACAAATGGTTTAAATGAATCACGCACAAAAACACATCCTACTAACTCAACACCAAATGAAACATGTAGCAAGATATTAGAACACGTAAACAATTTGGCGAAAAAGCATTCTCCAATACTAATAAATTAATGTATTTATAACCAAGAATATTAGGATCCATAACAACCTCTTAACTCTTTCTCCATATAATATCCAAACAAAAAATCCATTAATCCAATCAACATAATGCATTGAGTTGGGCATAGACTAGAAAACAATAATGTCAAACATAGAGAAAGATATCTTAACTTTTCAAGAAAACAAACATAAAATATTTTAACAAAAATATTCATTTGAAAATATTCTAAGGGTATAGCGTGAATTGGAGCAAGAGAAAGTGGGCGAGAGGAAATTTTGATTTCAAAATAGGCGATGGAAAATTTCCTAGTGTTTTGCAAGCTAGATTGTCTGGCTCGGCTACTGGACCCCAGCTGTAGGCTAGAAAGGACAAGGAAGGATAAAAAAAAGCTCAAAAGGAGAGAATTATTCCAAGGATGGGGATCCATGTGATAGACGTAAGCCCTCACTTTCAAGTGGGTTCAAAAAACCACTGTTACCACATAAGGAGAAGAAATGATCTTCCCAGTTCAAGATGAAACCCTACGGGAAATTGCATTTTCCATAAGTGGAGAATTTATCTAATCCGATGAAAGGGGTCTATACGATATCAATTCCTCATTCTCTTATAGATTTCTCAATGACTCAGATGGATCTTACCTTGGTTGGCTGGTATGTGGGTACCAGACCAAACATTGACACTATTAGGGGCTTCATTAGAAGAAAATGGGTGCTCAAAGGTGAGTTGGATATTGTTGATTTACCTAAGGATTTTTTATCTTTTGTTTTTAACAATGAGGGTGATTTTTCTAAGGCTTTATGTGGAGGACTGTGGATGATGGATAATTCATCTTTGGCTGTTCAAAAATGGGCACCTAACTTGGAGCTGAATGATTCCTTTTTTGCCTATGTGCCTGTCTAGGTTCGCCTTCATGGCCTCCCCTTTGAATATTCGAATGAAAGTGTTTTCAAGGGTGTGGTGTATTCTTTCAATGAAATTATTTTAATTGACCCAGACTTTGTTCTCTCTACTGACTTTGTTTCCAGACTTGGCTCTCTCTACTGACTTTGTTTCCGAACTTGGTAAATGGGTCCAGGCTATTGAATCTAAATCATTTCCCTTTGCATGTTTCTCTTGAAAAATGTTAGGCCTTTGGGATAAGGATGGTCTGACTAAGAAATCTAGGAACTTCAAGAAGCCAGAAAAAAATAATAATAACCTGAACAAGGCTCCTGGAAAGAATGACAAGAAGAATGTGGAATGGAGACTTAAGGAACCTATTGGGGAGTCAAACTTTGGAGAAGGAATAAGTTCCTTTTTCGAGGAACCTTAGACCTTAGAAGACATAAGTACTCTTAGGTATTGAGGTGAAATTGTGAATTCAAATGCTCTAGTTATTTACCAGCAAAAGCTGAACACTTCTAAGGCAGATGATATTGAAATAAGTCCAAGCCAAGTGTTGTTGTTAGAAGAGAATGGGTCAAGAGTGGAAGAGTCCAAAGACCCTTTTGTAAGACTTCATTTGAACCTATTTGAAGATACTCAGGTGTGCAATGTTTTTATTGGTGAAACTCTACTCTTATAGTCATTTGATGTCCCAGCTGAGGAGGGCTCCATTGTTTCAGAAATGCTCATGACTCCCAATTGGAGTGACTTGTTAATAAATATTGAAGTTAGGATTGAGGAAATCTCATGGCCCTTGGATCATAAGAGGAACAAAAAAGGTAGGGATGTTACCCAAAGAGGGGTTTCAACCAGAAGCAAGTCTTGGAAGGTAGACATGGGTAGACCCTCCATTAAGGCTACTAGAGAGAATGAAAGAAATAAGGATATTACAGATGGAAAACAAATTTCCATCCTAGAGGCCTTTACCCCTGGTAAACCATGAATATTGTATCTTGGAATATAAGAGGCATCAATGTACCTCACAAACAAGATGTACTTCGTAATCTAGTTAGAGATCATAGCCTCAACATTTTGCTTGTTTAGGAAACTAAATTATCTTTAGAGAAATCAGCCAATATCAAAATTTTATAAAATGGTGGAGTTGTTGGTACTAGCTCGGTTGGTGCTTCTAGTGGCACAACTGTTAATTGGAACTAGAATACTTTATCTAGCATTGTTGTAGATGGTTGGGACAACATTCTCTGGGTGTGTTTCAATAAATTAAGGGATGATTTATCCTAGGTTCTCACTAAGATCTATGCCACCAAAACTAAACGTTCTAGAGCCAAATTCTTGAAGAAACTAGCTAGTTGTAGGGATTTTTTCTCCAATAGTTGTTGGCTTATCATGGGCGACTTCAACATGCCTTTGAAAGAGGATGAAAAATCTAGTGGGTTTCCTTCACAGTTAGATGGGCATTTGGGCCTGATGGAGTTCATCAATTCCCAAGCTCGTATGGATGTTTATCTTTAGGGAATTAATTACACTTAGTCCAATAAAAGAGTGGGTAATGAATTTATCTAGGTTCATCTTGATAGAGCTCTAATTTTTTATGAATGGCTTGCTAGGTATTTTTCTCTATCTCCACTATTATTAAGATTGGATCTGATCATTAAACCACATCTTTTTTGTCGTATCTTATTAATTGCAAAAGAAACTTTCCTTTCAAATTTGAAAAATGAGGCTATTTCATCCTTCCCTTGAACAAAGAATTCATGATTGGTGGAGCACGGATATTAAAGCCTCAATAATGTTTAGAGTTGCTAAGAAACTTAGATTGGTGAAAAGTAAAGTACGAAGTTGGAACAAAGAGATCTTTGGGGATATCTTCCAAATGAAGGTTGCTACTCAAGTTGACTTAAAGGAAACCTAGGATAAAATCCAACTAGAAGGTTTATCTACCAACCTAAGCGATAAGGAATACAACCTCTTTACTAAATACGATGATCTGAATCAAGAGCTCTCTGGTTGGAGGTTGGGGACAAGAACACTAAATACTTCCACATAACCACTCTCAAGTATAGTGAAGTTAGCAGAATCATGAAATATCTTCAAATCATGGCACCTTGACTAAGGATGAGGATATCAAATTTGAAACTACTAGGTTCTTTTCCTCCCTTTTGACATCTGATTTAAATCTTGATCTTTTGGAGAAGAAGAAAATTATTGGTTATATCGCTTATGTTCTGAATGAGGAACATAAAAAGCCCTTTTAGTTGTTCCTTCTAGTAAGGAAATTAGGAATGTAGTATTTTACTTTGAGGGGAAAAAGGCCCTTGGACCTGACAGGTTTCTGATGTTCTTTTTACATAAGTTTAGGTCTGTTGTGGAAAAGGATATCTAGGATGTAGTTAAATAATTATACCGCTCCAAGAATCTTTTGAACGAGATTAATGCCACTTTTATTGTCCTCATTCTGAAAGTTCAAGGTGTCGAGTCTCTGGACAAATTTAGATCAATCAGCCTATGCAACTCCTTATATAATATTATTTGGAAGGTCCTTACCTCTAGGATGCTAGCTATTCTTCCCTTGATTATTTCTCCTCATAAAAATGGTTTGTACTTGGAAGATAGATTCTTGACTCTATTATTATGTTTCATGAGAATATTCATTCATTGGCGAGGTCAAAAAATAGGGTTTTGTCTTAAAACTTAATCTATCCAAGGTTTATGATAGGGTGGATTTGGGGTTTTTGTTGGATATTTTAAAGGCCTTTGGGTTTGGTGATAAGGTGATTCAGCTCTGTAGCCAGCTTTTTGGTTCAATATCATCTCCTATCATTGTTAATGGCTACCCTTTGCATTTATTTAAATCCTCAAGATGACTTAGACAAGGGAATCCTTTTTATCCTATTCTTTTCACTATACTTGCAGAGGGGTAGGTTTGTTCATAAATATGTGGTGGAAGCAAAAAATTCATGGTCTAAGACCTACTTCTACTAATCTCATTTGGTATTACAAGCATTTTGTGGATGATACCATAACTACGGGGGAAGCTTCAGTCAAAGAAGAAAGATTATGAAATTAATCCTCAACACCTATGAGGCTACCATTGGTCAGAAGATTAACTAGGAAACAAGTTCTCTATTCTTCATTAACACTCTAGAGGATAGGCAAGCTAAAATTGCTAAAACTATTGGGTGTAGAAAAGAGGATTTCCCTTCTACTTATCTAGGCATTCCTCTTGGCCTTAAACCTCCAGAATCTTTATGGAGTCAATTGATGGATAGAAACAATAAGAATCTTGTTGGATGGAAAGGGGCTTTTTTTAGCCAAGATGGAAAAGTTTTATTATTGAAATATTCTCTTGAAAGCCTTCCTATTTATGTTCTTAGTTTTTTAAGAATTTCTTCTAATTTTTATGAAGCTATTGAGAAAATAAAAAATAATTTTATTTTGTTAGGAATTGAGGAAAGGAAACACTTTCCCCTCCTTGCTTGGGAACATTTTCATAAGCCCAAATGGCAGGGAGGACTCGGTATCAGACCTATTAAGGTTATCAATAAGGCTCTTATGGCTTAACAGTCTTGGAGAGTTTTTGGAGAAGAAAAATAGTAAAATATTAAATGGAACAATAAATATTTATATTCTCAGCCCACTAAAGAGGATTTCCTAGATCCTATGTTTTTAGTTGAGGGCTCTTTCATTTGGAATTTTGTTCAATTCTCAAAAGACTGCGCTGCCTCAGGCAGAAGATGGAAACTAGGTGATGGCAAGAAGATTAGATTTTTTGAAGATATATGGTTGCTAGATATTCCACTAGTTGAGAATTCCTCTTTAAGAGAGTGGAAAGATCAATATTCTGCTACCTTTGGAGTTTGGGTGTTCAAGTACTGGAAGGATTCTAAGTTGGTTTCATTATCAAGTTTTTCTTTCCCTTTACTTTATTTTGATATTCTTTGATCTCTACTGACTATCTATCTGAATTTTAAGGATTCCCTATTCTGGGGTGGTAACCTGAATGACATGTTTTTTGTGGCATCTTCCATTTCTTTACATTTTTGTGATGGGCAATGACCTTTCTTGGAAATTTTTTTTTTGAAAAAGTGTATTCCTAAAGTTAATATATTTCTGGCTTGCCCTTCAAAACAAAGTTGTCACCCTGGAAGACCATCACAAAAGAGGTTTATATTTCCCTAACTAATGTTTTCTTTGTTGAAGGAATGCTGAATTGGTGCTTTATTTGTTCTTTCACTATGATTTCTCCCAAAAAATTTGGGCTCTGCTTCTTATGAGATGGAATACTTCCTGGAATTTTTTTGAATTCTCTCAAAGATTTCTTCTTCCAATGGAAGTGTGCTAGTGCTAATAAGAAATACATGGAGCTTTGGAATCTCTCCGTTCCTTATCACTTATGGGATATATGGGAGGAAAGAAACAACAGAATTTTCAGAGATAAATTCTTTGCTCTGGCTCTGATTGCTGACAAAATTCCCATAGGGATTTTTGAATCTCTCTATAACCCTAATTTAATTTTCCAGAGTGCACATTTGGACTTTGAGAAAAGGTGGAAGATATCAATCAATTCTCCCTTAGAAAACCCTCAATCCTAGGGATGGGCTAGTTTCATTATCTCCCCCTCCTGGCTTGATAAAGGTCAACTTCGATGGGGTATCCAAAGGTAACCTGGGGAATGTTGGTTTTGGGGGAATAGTTTGAAATTTGGTTGGTTGTTTCCTGGTTTTAGTGGATGGTCTCTTGGGTGTTAAATCTAGTTATTATGCCAAAGCTATGGGGGCTTGGAAGTATCTTTCAATTGCCAAATATTTGAATATTGATAATTCATGGTTGGAAGGGGATTTGATGAATATTGTTAAATGTCTTGATGGGCCTAATAAGCTATCTTGTACTATTGATACTACGATAAAAGAAAATCCCATGATATAATCAAATCCTTTAAATGTGTGGTCATTACGCATTCTTACTATGAAATAAATACTTCCACGAACATATTAGCTAATTATGGGGTTCAATGTAATGAGATTTTTACTTGGATAGGGGAAAATTTATTTCCTCAAGATATTATCATGCAGTATGAAAGGACTAGGGTGAAGGTTGGCAACATTCTCAATGATGACTAAAATGATAAATTGTCACTTTTCTCCTAATTATGGCATGGGCACATGCCTCTGTGGATGCGAAAGGCATTTAAATAACTTTAATTCTCCCACTTTGTGGGTGTTATGTATTGTTTTAATTTTGGGCTTTTTGGTCATTCAAAGCTATTCCATTGAGATCGCCTCTATTACTATTAGCGATAAGAAATTGGGAGGAGATTTACGTAGGGAAAAACCAGATTATTACCAAAAATGGGAAGGGGAACCGAAAGTTTGGAAGAAGTTAGTGAAAGGCAAGATTACGCCTTTTATGAAGCGCCTGCAAGGGTATGTCAAAATCAAGGCTAAGAATGTTATTCAAAAATTTTCTCAGGAGTGGGAGAAGGGTCATTTTTATTTGTATGGTAGTAGGTTTATGATTTTAGTGGAGCTCATTGATACTATTACTATGACCGTAAACTGGGATCAGTTTCCACCATGATAGGAAGATTTCAGCTAGGGCTATGAAGACCTTCCCTAGGGATGATGAAGAATGTGAGTTGTTGGGTAAGTCTATTTTTGGATATTATGATACTAAAAAATATCAATCTTGAGCTTTGGAAGATGGTTATAACTGTAATTATGTAGTATGTTACTATTGATGGGAGGTTTATGAGAGCCCACACTTACCATTTCATCCTCCCAAACCATTTCAGGCATAAGAAGAGGGTTTCTCTACACTACTACCTTTGTTGCTCATTGAGGGACATCCTTAAAAAACACAAGATTAAGGTTAGTTCCCATATTCTTCATAATTGTCTTATCCTTCTTATCTATGAACATTGTAAAATTTTAGCTATGAATGAAAATAAGAAGCTACTTTTTTCGCTAGTTAAGGGGAAACAAAAGTTTCCTAGTCGGGAAGGGGAATGTTCGGTTCATTCTGACCAAAATTTAGAAAAAAAATTAAAATTGATGAGGAAACTATTAGGAAAGAAGACAAGGGCATAGATGTTTATGAGGATTAAAGTGGGGTTGATGCTAGATAAAGGGATGAAGAGGAAGAGGTAGGGGCTTTTGAGTAGGAGAAGGGAGAAGCTCATGATTACTAGCAGGATGAGAGGGGAGATCATGAGGTATAGGAAATTGAGTACATTGTTGGTGAAGCGAAGGAAATTGGTATCTAGGTGGATCTTTGTGGTGGTAAGCCAGAGGATGATCAGGATAAGGCATCTGAGGCCGTGCATAGATCATTGACTCTCCTCAATAAGCCAAAGGAAAAAATAGAGAAGACTTCGGGCTTGAATGAGGCTAAAAATCCTCCCTCTCCTCCTATTTCTTGTAGAATAGGTGAAGGTATTCCCACTAAAACTATATTTAACTATGTGGAATATTTGGATCATGATACCCCAGCATTGCTTAAGGGATCCTCTATTTTGTTGGATTTGAATTCGGAGAACCCTATCACTTTTGATGAATCAAAAATCCAGCTGACCATGTCTATTTCAAAGGAGGCTCTAGCACTAGTACATTTGAGTCCTTTTTTTGATGGCTATGTGTCGCAATTCTGACACTACCTCGTTGGGAAAGTGACACAGGCCGGTGTTCCATTTTTGGTGTTGGAATCACCGATGGTTGTTATGTCTATCATTATTGCAACGACGATGACCATCACAATATGCACTGGTTACAATGTTTAGCATGTCATTGCTACCCATTTTTACTGTCACAATTATGACATTTGGACGTTGCATTTAGGTATTGACCATTGCAATGTGCACCATTTAGGATTGTCAACATTTCTTCATTACACTTTATTAGTGTCGTAAGTATGATGATTGTTCAACAGATATGCTATATGTACGAGGTCCAGCTGTCGACAATTTTTGACATCTGGACGTCGCATGTTTAGCTCTGGTGTCATCGTTCTCTGGCTTCCGTCATAATTGTGATGGTATTCTATATAATTAAAAAATAAAATATAATGAGCTTTGTTTCCAGAATAGTTTAACTACACATAACCTTCAAGATTATTATTAAAAGCTTTAGGAGGCAGAATAAACAGCATACAAGGACAATCATGGGCAAAAGAAAAGCTAGATCAACTGATGAAGGTGACAAGTATAACTAAAATCTTTTCCTTGGCATGGATAAGCAAGATTTCTAAAATTGAAATATGAGGAAAATTAGAAGCAATAGGAAGTAATAAAAAGCAGCAAACAAGGGCATCATGGGGCAAAAACAAGAGCATTAGTTGATGAAGGTGACAAGCATAACAAAAATTTCTGCCTTGGCATGGATGAACAAAATTTCCACTAAACTAGAAAAACAAATCAACAAGAAGTTGATAGTGTGAGTAATAGATGCAAGTGTAAGGTGAACGAATGAGAGTTAAAAGCAAGAGGGTTGAGGAGAAATAAGAAGAGAAAGAAGAGGATTGAATCCAAGTTAATGTTCACTTTTGCAATTAAATATTTGACATTAGTTCACAAAAGTTTCATTTATAATTCTTATGCTTATAATGTTTTTATAACTATTTTAAAGAACTAAATATATTTTAGAGCTCGCCCCACTGCCACCTTGTTGTCATCCCCCCGCCATCCCCAACTTTAAGCCCTTGGAAACTTCATGGAACTATGGTTTGAATAGAAATGACACATGCCTGGCCCAAATTAACTGTTAGTTATTTCCACCAAGGCTTAGAGAAGGTGGAAAAATTATCATGAGCTCCATCTACCTTCAAGATATTGAAATAAAGGTTTGTGACGGGCACATATGAGATGACTGAACCATTGTTAAGTTCTGGCCAATGCATTACAACCTAGTAGAAGTGAATAAAGTGACCACCAAAGATGGTTTTTCCACTAATTAGCTGTGTCAGTTATCATAAAATGTAGTTTAAGTTTGGTGAGCACAGAATTGGGTTATAATGATCATTTTAAGTTGCAAGTTCCAAGGAAAAGTTGTTGAAGTTGTATAAGTTTCTACCCAACCATCAAACCGGCTAGACTTCTAAAGTTATGCATTGTTCCCTCTAGTTTTGTAAAGAGATACAAACTATGTAACATATGGTAAGGGGTGGCAAGATCAATAAATAACTCAAAAGTACAAGAACTAAGGGCAAGACCTAATGCCTCGGGGGATCATCATAGATGGCCTTGCCTACGTAACTCATAGAGACTTAAAACTAGTCTTTTAAAGGATGGTATAGTTGGTTATGCAACCCCTTTCTTGGGTAGAGTCCCCAGACAGTGTCTCCGTTGGCTGCCACCAAATTATGTGAACAAGGATGAGTTCCTAATTAGATTCTACCTATAGATAAGTTATACATACATCTCCTCATAAGTTTACCTACCCAATGGTTCATAACTTTGATGGAGAACCAATTATTATAAGATATTAAGGTAATATCCATGATCCCAAACCTACAAGATTCATAACTGTATGAGAGGAGATACATATTACCTAATTCTATGACCACTTAAATGTTAAAATCTATCATATTAGTATACCATGTATATAATTTAGTCATATCATGCATTCCTAACATATGCATTGAACTACTAATATCAATGTCTATTAAACCCCAACTTGACAAGTTGTAAAAGTGCAATTATACAAACCTCACTACTCAAATTGAATAACAATTAAACTAGCCAAATATACCTTTAAAAATAAGAGTAACTATAATAATTTTATTATTACAACATCGAGACATAAACATCAGTCATTATCAAATAAGTTGCATATTAAATGAGAATCATTTTTTTTTGAGTTTTTTTTTCTGATTCTCTAAAATCTTGCAGAGGAATATCCATATTGACATCGTCATTTCTTTTCTCCCATGGACATGATCTCATTGTCCTTTGAAAAGTCATGCCCTCTACAATAAAAAATAAAAGGGTTAAATTAAAAACATATTATCATAATTAGGGTTAATTTAAAAATATATTATCATAATTGTTACAAGCATTTCAGTACTTTAAAAAACATAAACGTGATGCTCTTTACCTTGTGCAACCACATATTCTTGCTTGGCGGCTTGAACCTCAACATGCTCATCGGGAACCTCTACATTCTCTACATCTGCAATTATAATTAAATTTTTATTACTACGCCAAATTCAATTTAAAATGTTTACTTGTATTAATAAATCAATAATCAAAATTTAAATAGAAAATGTATACCTTGAGTTCTACAATGCACTTCCAAATTGACGCCTCTGTCGTGCTTGGATGGCATTTCAAGATCGACATATTGCATTCCAATGTAAATAATTAGTGCATTTATGGATAATATATACATATAAATACAAGACAAATAGTGAGAAATTTTAATCATTCAATTTAATACATATAAATATAATCACTTTGAAGTTTTAAACAAATATATAATCATTGTTTCCTTACTTAAAATAAATATATTCACTTTATGTTGGAACTTAACATCAAATAGAGTAATTGGTAAAGTATTCAACTTGAAATAAAAATCAATTGGCTTATTTACCTGTTCGACGGATCCACCAGAAGAACATTGCACACTCTTTGATTGGAATCATTCAGCCACGATTGTATAGCCTTGTTTGTAGCCTACTTTCTTGTCCTCTTCTGAAATATTTAGTTTTAACTCCAAAGCCTACATTTTTATTATACGTAGTGAATTTCATCAAAAGTAAATTGATTACAATTTATAAATATTTGCACACGGTTTCTCATTTACTATTACTTACAATTCATGCAGCGAGTTTTGAATATCCAACTGAGTCGAGCTTGTGTTGCCCGTGATTTTTTTTCTTGCTTATGTTTCCTTTGATGTGTCAGACAACCTGTGTGATGTTTGAAATATGTTAGATCACATAAGTACAAAGAGTAAATAGTACATAATTTCACTATTAATATTATCATGTATCTTCTTTCCTCGAGTGATACTATTTGTCCATCATGTCTTGAGTGTCTCTCAAGTGCATCCTTTTTAAGATTCTCCCACTCGTTAATAGGAACATAGGGGGGCCGCTTGTGATAAGGGTTGCATTCTATTTGGGTCCTGTAGTTGTCCCTAATATACTTCAAAGTCTGCCCCACTTTCTCAAAGAGCCTAATTCTTTGAAAGGCGTTGGGTCCAAAAAAAAATTTCATAGAGTCAATAAGTTTATCCTTTAACTCTTTATCTTGTGATTGCCACCTTTTAAGAAAAAAAAAAATGTTAGATTCATAAATGAAGTGAAGCTACCTTTTAATATACTTGAAGAAAGGGATGAAATGAAATCTAAACTAGAAATGAAATCAAAATATGATACCATGTGTGTATGGTCGGCTTGAAAATGCGCAAACATTCATCATTAAGTTTTTCATAAAATAGATTATTCCCTGCAAAATAATAACAGGATTATTAGTTATTGCAAGGGACTGCACAAGGGGGTTAGTGCATTACATTATGAGTATAAGATTGTATAGTAAAAGAAAGGATCAATCTTTAAAGTACCTGGAAGTTGGGCTACTCTCACGGGAAGTTCGTCTTCAATGTTCACGAGCAATTGATCACACTTCTCTATTGTTCCCATACATGTAACACGAGTACATCCAAGAATTCCATCATCACCTTCTACATAAAATGAATCCAATATTACAAAATGCCCACTAAGAAAGAATAGTTCAAGTGAAATAAACACAAGATAAATGAGAGAGAAAAAGATGAATCTACTTACCAATAATAGGCGTTGCCATCACATCTCTGACCAAGCTAAATGTTGCTGACATTGTAGCCGATAGTACCTCTGTGGTTCTGATCCTTGTAGCAGGCGGTGTAGTGAACATAGGATCAATAGTAGGTGCTGAAAAATAAGATTGTTAGAGCATAAAAAAATATGGAAAACCATGGACAAGATAGTTAGAGCTATTAAAAAAATATTGTTCAAGAAAAACACAAGTGGATGATAGAACATGCGATCTACTTGAACCACCTAAACTATCTGCATCTAGGGCATGACCCTTAAATTGTTTTAGCCTCCTATGTAAAAATAACACATATGTATTTTAGTTAATGACACAAATAATTAAAAACTACATAAATACTTACTATATAAGTCTGAACACGGTTAGCCAACTCATCCTCTCTCATCAGTATTTCATGAGTTTGAGGTTGAATATCTGCCAATCAAGTTAACTCTCTTGAAATTTCATGAAGGACCTTTTACAGTGCAATGACGGGATAAACGTCTGATGAAAAATCAACAATGAATGGATCCTGCTCATCCTACGGCTCCTCATGGACTACTTGTTCCTTTCCCTTTTTCTAATCAACACTCTTTTTTGAGAACAATATTATTAGCACTTTATTTAAAATAAATCCAAAATAGTAGTGAATAATAAAACATAACAAAAAATACGCATTAACATTTTTCTTGTATGTGCATTTGTACAACAACAATAAGTTTTACCTATTGAGAAGAAGAAGTCCCATGAGAACCATCATCGTTGTGTGTATCATGTGGCTGTTGATCCATACTATAGCCCTGTATTTCAAAAATTAAAAATTATTGAGACATGTTAAAACACGTGTTCTTATGCTAAGTTACGTTGAATAATAGACAATTATCAGAATGCTTCAATTAAAAGAAGAGAATTTTTATTTTTTTAAAACATTTTAACTAGTGCATAGTGCGTACCACCTTGTCCATGATAGTGGGTTTTTTTTGTATCTATGCAATTTGAATTGTAATCGACAAGAAACTCTTCACCTCCACATAGAAATACATGATTTCCGTCGCGCACCTCAAATATGCAATTGGGTTGCTTCTTAGTTGACACAAGTCATGTACTATTTATAAAACCTGCAATATTCCCTGATGCTTTTGGCCTTTCGTCAATATATATAGCTACTATTTTACTTTATTCACTGACCTTTTGTTGTATATAATTTCTCATGAGTCCATACCTACACATACTTTTTTCTTTTTATCTAACAATCTTCATCCAACTACTGTAATTATAACAAGGTCTGACATACTCCATCAATTCGACAACTTTGTTGTAAGAGACCTTTATGCCATTCATGGAAAATAGGCCCAAACCATGTAATGAAGATGGTGTTATGCGATATATCCTCTCTCTAACACAAAAATCAGTGTTTATTGAAGGAAGTTGATCGGAGACCCATTATTTCTGTAGATGTTTGTACCTAAAGGGCACCTTAGAGTCACCTTTGATCTCATCATCATAATAAAATGACACCTAATGAGCAAGGAAAAAATCCATGCATTTATTGAATTTCTTTCCGATCCTTTGACCTCGAGTCAATCTCCTTGATTTATACATACTAAATGTCTCACTTTCTTCTTCCATTCCTACAATTTTCTCACTCGAGGAAGACAAATCTGACAAACACCTATTCGTTGGTACCTGCACTTCATGAAATGAGAGAGATAGGTGGCAATGAGAAAGATATTTTAAAAATGGTAAAAGACATTAATCTCTATGGTGTGTATTGACTTATACGTGACAATCCATCAAACAATGTGGGATACCTGAAAAAATATAATAGTTATATAATCAAACAAACATAGTTCACTCCATAGTTTTTATTACATCTTGTGAAGGACATTATACATTGTTAAAATTATCTATTTATACTTTAAGAATTAGCTCACTCCATTGCAGGGAATAAAGAGAATCTCTTGTGATTTAACATCATTGATGTGCAAGGAAATAGAAAATTATCAGAAGAAAATCCCATAAGATAGTATTTAGAGATTAAACACATTCTTTTAGAATGAAATTTCTCTCAACAAAATATCAAATATATAAGTAGGACCTATAAAATAAGGTGAATAAGAGTAGTTAGATATTCACGATAAACCAAAAATGCTATTAATATGAAACCCTAAGCATATTAGTGGAAAAAGTGCAGATTTTAACCCAATATAATCATTAAAACATGCCAAACATCTGGCATAATTATACATTTCATTCATGTCATTAGTATTCTTCTTCATCCATCTCATCATCAAGATCATCATCATCAACGACATCATCACCACCACTATCATCATCGTCATCATCATTAGCATCATCATCATCCTCCTCATCATCATCATCATCGTGATTAGTAGCAACACCATCATCAACTTCTTCTTCATATTCTTCTTTGAATAACTCTCGATCGTGATCATCATCCACTTCTTCCTCTTCCTCGGTATCTTCTTCTTCCATCACATTATACATTATCAGCCTTCCTCTTGGATCATGTCTAACAGCAAATGACCAACACGGTTTATGTGGAACCTTTGAGTAAAATACCTGCTCACATTGGCTTGGAAGAACATAGGGCTCTTCCCCAATTGGCTCAAACAACCTTGTATTAATCATTGGAAATCCACTGTCATGTTCAATAATAGCTCTATTAGGATCATTTTGATTGAGACGTAGTCTATACCATTTCATGACAAAGAGAACTAATTTGAAGGAATTAAAGTCACAGTCAAGTATATCAACCAAAATACCATAGTATCAATTTTCTGACTCTCAAGGATGTAAGTTGTTTCTAGATGAAATATTGGTCACCTGGAAGACTACACTTATCCCATAATCACAACTTCTCTTCATAACATCCAACTTTTTGATGCAAAATTTATAACCATTGCATAACATAGCCTTGTGGTGTTTCACCTACAATAATGTAAAACATGTCTAAATTATTGCATCAGGAGTTGAAAAACATACAGTTGAATAAAAAATTTATAAGTACCTTGTGATCTCTTAAACCATATGCTAAATCTATTTCCTTTTTTGTAACACTGGGATCTCCATTATGATGAGCTTGTATAACCAATGAAGATACGGATTCCCATTTTAATCTTTGAGCATAATGTTACATCATTCAATCCAGACCATCATCTAATCTTGATTGTTTGCAATAAACAAATGTATTGCATCCCACTCTTTAGCAACAGTACAAAAGTAAATAGATGATCAGTTACAACATATTTATTTTGAAGATTAAGAATTAATTAACTACAATAACATCTCATAATTTATTACCTTTCAGTTTCCTAAATCTACCATTTCCCACCTAGTACTCCCCTTCTAATTTTTTAATGGAGTCGAGATCC
>MU227591.1:414171-437968 GCA_018584345.1 Thuja plicata | reverse complement strand
ATATATAAAGATTATATAAGAAAATTTAAAAGACATAAATCTTATCCAAAATTTAACAAGAAGAATAGAACTACCTTACCAAAATTAGTGTATTTATTTTCATCAAGATGCCTTTTCTCCTAGATCACTCGAAACTCTCTAGCATGAATGCATATCTCATTTATCACACCAAAAGATGCCTCTCACAGTTTCTTGATCTCTTTATCAAAGTAGGTGTGGTTAACCAACTAATTTTGAAACTCTTTTATGTGCAATTAAAATTGTCTCTAAACTATAATTTTATATCTTCACTATAACTAGACCTAATTGAGCACTCTACCATTAGAAGATACCTACGAGATATTATATGATACATTATAAAATACATAATTTAATTATACATGGTATGTAAATATTTTAATACAACACTAACCCCAAAGGCCAAATAGGGAAGTATATGAAGGGTCACTTAGTCACAAATTTCTTTTAATTTCTTTATCTAGAGGAATACTCTTAAATTTAAAACACTTGGGAATGGAACACTCACATGGACAAACAAAATTAGATGTTTAAGTAACATAGTAAAGAAATTGGATATATTTTTTTATATTTACCAAATGGCTTGAGAATATTGATTTTATAAAACATAAAATAGTTATATGATGGGTTTTAGATCACCTTTTATTTCCTTTACAAGACATGGAAGATAATCTAAAGAACAAACACACCATCAACTTTAAAAATATGTAGTTTTAAGATCACTACTTCATAGATCTTGTTGAAAATTGATGAAGTGATCTTCTAAAAATAAGATGCACCAATATGTATGCTCTAATAAAAAACTCATAGTCCAACAATATCTATAAAAATTGGAATAGTAATTTGAAAGTTAAGGTCTAATTGAATAACAGGAGGTTGCTCCTCCAAATTTGGTATTATCACAGCTGGTAGGACCATAACTTGTTCATAAAATAGAGTATTTAAACACAGCTCTACACTGTAAGTGCTCCCCAGTAGAGTCGCAAAAAATTTGTTAGTGAACAGATTTGTCTTTCTACAAACAACCTTTTAAGTTTACTCTATCACCCTTAAAAGACAAACTATTTCGAACAGTTGGGTAAGTATCTTTTCTGATCACTTCCCTCTGAATTTTATAATAGGTACAGCTCCCTAATATGATATTCAATGAAATGAGATAATGATTTAATTGATTATGTTTTAACAAGAAAGCTTATAAAGGCTGCAATATCATTCTTTGATGATAAGCTTCTAAGAAAACATGAAGGAAATATAATTGAATAATGAATAGGAAGGAAACACAGTCACTTCCACAATAACATTTCATGAAAACATAAATGACTTCTTGACCACAGGTAATAGGAAATAGATAAAACCCAGAATTTAGATATCATGAGACAGTAGACAAATATATAAAATAGGCCAAACAATATGTCGACACAGGGCACCTGGATCTAGTTTATAAACAACACAGATTCAATAACCTTCCTGTCATATATTTCAGAAATTACTACACAGATAAATCTCTGAGATCTATTCTGTTCATAATATTTAACAATCTAAACTATAATTATCAAAAACAATATCTATCAGTCAAAAGTTTTTTGAGCCCTTTCAAAGTTTGAGCAGATAAAATAAATAGTAGCAGAGCACCGAGAGGCCTCCCCAAAAACACGGCCTCTCAAGAAAATAGTTAAATAAATAAACCACCAGAAAGAGGACACATGTCCTAAAATTTTTGCATGCTAATTCAATAAAAACTAGATAGCCAAATCAGGCTCCTTATCTGTGGCATGATCCTTGCTTCCCGCTAGACTTCCTTCTTCATCGGTAACTGATTGAGTTGGCTTCCATTATTTATATGCCTGAACCAGTTCATTTGTGAGTGACAGATGTGGAATCTTGGAGTTTACTATTTGGGCCATAAAGGAATCTTTTTTCCACCTCAGCTTCTTCACCTTCTTAGTGACATTGGATAACTGATCGACACACAGATAAAGCATAGACTTGATCCTTGCTATCTAAGTTAAGTCAGAGGCTTTAGGATGAATCTTTTCTCTGATAGTCTTAATTGCTGAGTCGGAAGCATCTAGAGTGCCCTTTAGTTCTTTCTCACCAAAGTTGGACGAGTAGGTATAAGTGAAATTAAGCACTTTCAATTCAATCAGGGCAGCTTTTTGGATCTATTTAGCTTCGGCTTCATATTCCTTATTTTCTGTAATAGCACTTCTTATCAGAGCAATGCGCCAACTGATATTTTTCCTGAGAATGAAGAAAAGGGACTCTTCGGCACCCTTTAGTGACTTTTCTGTATAGAATTTATTAAATCCATGCCTCTCAATTTCCATAAATTTGGTCATTGTTGACACCCATTTTTCCTCATCTATACCCCATACTTGGCGCTGATCCTGCAACTCTCCTATCACTATCTCAGTGTCATGAAGAATTGAATGTGAATCTTTAATGTATTGTCTACCATTATTGAGAACCTGAGACATCATTTCATCAATTGAAGAAACCAAAGTCCACCCCCTCTGAACTTGATTCAACAACATCTTACTTTCTTCAGAATTGGGATCAAACACCTGAGATGATTGGGACAATGGGGTAGCATCAAAGTTGTAGAATGTATTAATAAAATGGGAAAGTGAAAAAATGGTCTATTTCAATTCCTTCTTCTCTTTGCTATCTTGCACCGATGTAATCATCATTTTTTGGGCTATTTCCTTGAAAAGGTGGTTTTTTCCGGCTCTGTCCATTGTCTCTAACTCAATTTTCGTTACTTCAAAATCCTCAACTGCCACATCTTGCTTTTCTTCCTTTGGTCTGTAAGTAGCTACCTTAGCTATCTAATTTCTGGTTTTATCATCAGCAAACATGCGTGCTGTACTCTTCACTTTTTTGGCTTTAGGAGTCTTTTGAGCATATTTACTAACAATATCTTGCATTGGAATTGATACAGGAATCAGACTCCACTTCTTATTAACTGAAGAAGTTAACCATTTTGGAGTATCACTAGTTGTTGTTGGTTGAGGACCAACTTTAGCAGGGGTGTCCATTAGATCTAGGGTTACATCATCGAGG
The DNA here is from genome assembly GCA_018584345.1 of Thuja plicata. Lineage (NCBI taxonomy): Eukaryota > Viridiplantae > Streptophyta > Pinopsida > Cupressales > Cupressaceae > Thuja > Thuja plicata. Next base: position 434,887 of record MU227591.1, on the reverse strand, counting down.
TCAAAGAGATCCTTCCCGATTTGGTCATCATCTTCAATTTGATAGTTCAAGTCTCCAAACTTGTCATCCTCTAGGTTAAATATCTTTGTCTTCTCCTTAGTCATCTTCACTTTCCTTTGTGATTGAGATCTTGACCTGGTAATGCATTGAGGAGAGGCCACAGAGGAAAACTCTGCCACAAACTTCTTCTTAGAATATTTCTTCTGCTGCTTATCAGAGGAACCTGCATTACCAGATGGTTTACGCATATTAGAAATAGAGGGGGAGGAAAATAAAATTGAAGATTTAACTCCAATCATTTTAGGACTAGACTTCTCTCTTTTTGCTTGCAGCCATTTTTTAGTTAATTTGAGAACATGTTGTGTTCTGCATTCAATGTCATATTTCTCCTCCTTCAACCAATCAACATTTATCTCTTCAGTGTCTAGAAGTCATTTGAAATTAGGTTCAATCAAATCAGAAACATCATCAGTTACCCCCTCCATGTTGAACTGTATTCTCATGGACAGAATTTCAAAATTGCAAAAGCTGCTATGACTTCTGGTCATGACTTGGGATTCATTTGCATAGTCCTCCTAGAAATCCTCTAAAAGGGGAACTGGAAACATGTGAGACCTGAGACCTAGGCTGCTGCTAGCAAATTTTTTGTTATCAAAGCCTGTTCATTCTGTGTAATACTTGAAATCAAAATGACCAAGGTCACTACCAATACTTATTGCATTTTCAATGGTAAGGCATGAAAGATTTCCTAGTTGCAACGGGAAGATTTTCTCACCTCATTCCCCAGGAAGGAAACGTTTGAGCACAATGGCAAGCTGTCTATAGAATTCAGCAAGGACAAAACAATCAAATGCATATCTAGGCAATTTGGTAGGGGGACCCTCAAAACCACCAATTCTTATATAAGAGAACCTAGGGAACTGAATATAAAAACTCCCAAATCTAGTGACAAACTGCTTAGCTTCTGAACTCATTCTCCTGGCTGAATCTCTATACATCTCGTAACAAAGCTTACCCATAAAGGTATCATGAACCCTCCTATAATTTTGAATCACATTGTCTTTGCGAAGCATAGGAAAGTATTCAAAAACACACATGCCATCAATCCAAGGCTCATGGATCATACCATCCCATATTCTACTACATGATAGACAATACATTAGATAAGAAGATAGATAAAAGCTACAGCCAGTAAGCTTGGAACTATTCAGTTGTTCCCTCATAGATTCTGTAATTAATTTAGCCCAATCCAACTTGTGTTTTCCCTCTATAATAATTTCTACATAACAAAACAACCATTCAGAAAATAAGGAAGCCTCAGGTGACCCTCTGACTATATGTAGCATTACCATAATATCGCTAATGATGGATGCACATGATTTCTGCTTAGCTTTTTGGGTAAGCAAGAACCTCCCTTTTGGGCATTTAGTAACCAGTGTTTTGCTATTGCAGTTCGGTTTGTGTCAGCATTTGGCTTAAATTTAACAAGAGATTGGGCAAGTAAGAAAGTAGAAAAGGTCCACTCTTGGATTTGGAAAGCCGAAGAAACAATTCCTCTATTTACAGCCATTAATACCTCACCATTCCTTTTAAGAATTTATTTGGTTCGCTGATCATAATGTCTGACACACTCATGAATAAGTTCAGGACATACTACTACAGGAGGGAAACAAGAAACTACGCACAACCCACTACTTAAAATTTGCATAGAAGGAACATTTTCCTCGATGAATGTAGTAAGTCTATCAGCTATTCCCTCAACATCATATCCCTCTAAATCTATGTTTGTTACAATAGGAATTTTGCAGACCAAACTAGACACACTCCCAAAGAAATGAAATGTTGACTTCATTCTTACAAGAATAGACTGCAAATTGCTACCGAAACTCCCGTAAAACTCACAAGCTCATAAATTTAAACACTAGAGGAGTTACAGCTTGACTTACCTTAATCTCTGAGGAAAATTCTACAATTGGAGCTCCAAAAACCCTTACCTCCACTCTTTGCGCATACAGACAGCGACAATTTTTCAAAAGAAAAATGAACGCTAGGAAGGGTTTTAAAAGAAACACCATGAATGAGTAATTAATTTCTCATAATTAAGGCAATAAAATCTCGAAGAGAGAAGTGACCTTTCCCACACGTGATCATTTACTACCACTTGCGCAAACTTTTATGCTGCATGAATTCCTCATTAATTCGATAGCTCATACATGACTTAACCGCCGCCAATATATCTCTTCATTAAAATCCTTACCTGAGTGGGGTCCACATCTAAAAACATGGCGGTTGTCCTTTGTTTATGCCACATGTCACTTTTTAAAATCCTTGAACACTCTTGAACTGAGTTCAAAGCTATCCATATGTGTTCACCACTGTTCAAGCCTGTTCCTTTATATCTCGCTTACATTCTTAAACAAAATTTCACATGCTTAACAATAAAATTCCATCTTTGATTAACCAAAAGTTCTATAGCTTGTGATCATGAAACACCTCTTTTAGCGAAAATGCTATTCACCCACTACCGGTTCATAAAAATATGAACAAGCTTGAACAACCTTGAACACTCTTGAACCAAGTTCAAGGTTGTTCATGGTTGTTCAAACCTTTTCAAACCTGTTCAAAAGACATGTTAGAAAAAGATTTTTCTCTTTTTAACAAGCAAAGGTGAAACACAAGGGAGATCCTTTCACTAGGATTTTAAACATGAGGGCTTAGGTAGCTTGATATCCACAAAAATAACAAGGTGACTCTAAATTGAATAAAAGGTCAAAGATCAAGATTTGAACTAACACTGGCTCTGACTGGGGACTGGCTTTTCCTCAAAAGACAGAGAACTCAACTACTCTGGTTTCACAAACTTCTGCAAAAGGGCTAAGAAAACTCGCAAGAAAGGAAAGACACACCAAACAGAAGCAATACTAACCTAATATATACAACAGGACACATGGATCTTGACTAAAGCTTCAACAATTTCAGATCTTGCCCATTATAGGAAAATGGTAAGATCATTCCATCTGGTTTAGCCAACTTAAAAGAATTCATTCTCAATTCTTTAGTGATAACAAAGGGGCCTTTCCAAAGTGATTCAAACTTAATGTGGGCACCTTTCAGAGCTTTTCTTTTGTCCCATAGCAAAACCTCATCCCCTTTCAGAAAACTTCTGGGTCTTGCTTTCCTGTCAAAAATGCTTTTCACTCGAGCTTTATTCTTAGTAATCTTATCTACCAAAGCTTCTCTTTCTTCTTCTATTTTATGCAAGTACATAATTCTTTTCTCCAAGGAGTCTTTAAAAGTTTGATCCTCAATGGCCATTTGCAGCTTAGCTGCGGAGAGTTCCAAAGGAACTGATACTTGTGCCCCAATTCAATACACCAATTCAAAGGTTTCCATACCAATTTCTCTTTTAGGTGTAATTCAATCAGCCCAAAGGGCTTCAAAACATTTCTTATGCCAATTTTTTCCACTATCATCCACTAGATTTTTCATGATCATTATCAGATTTTTATTACTTGACTCAGCCTGTCCATTTTCTTGGGGGAAATAATCGGAGGAATGAGCCAGATAGATATTATGATCAAAATAGAAGAGGGAAAGCTCCTACGAGGATAAGTAAGTGGCATTGTTTGCTACAACCTTTTGGGGTACACCAAAATGCACCAAGATGTTATCTTTTAGGAAATCACAAACTACCTGAGAATTAGCCTTTTTGGTTGGAATAGCCTCAACCCACTTAGTGAAGTAGTCAGTCACTATTAGGATATAAATGTGACCTACACTTGACTGGGGGCTGACAGGGCTGATAAAATCAATACCCCATTGTTTGAACGGTTCACTTACCACAACTGGTCTTAAAGGCAAAGCAGCTAATTGAGACCTTCCAGAGAATAATTGACATTTTTCACAATTCCTGATGAATGCATAAGCATCCCTGAACATACCTGGCCAATAAAAACAATTTCAAAGAATTTTGAATGTCATTACAGTAGATGAGAAATGGCCTCCACATGCCTCTTCATGAAAGGTTTTGAGCAATTGCAATTGCTGACTTTTATCCACACATCTTAGAAAAGTACCATCTAGACCCCTTTTATATAGCACACCTTGCCATATTACATAATTTGTAGCTTGCAGCCTCAGTGTTCATCTTTCTTTAGGTGACAGCCTTTGTGGACATTCTCCATAAGTCAATAAATAGGCAATATCACAGAACCAAGAATCTGTTAAACTGACCAATAATACTTGAGATATTTTAGATTCTAGATTTTCAGGATGACTAACATTTTCTGTAATGAATTTACATAGGCCCCTACCTCTGACCAGTTTAGTGGGATTTATTATAAAATCATATTCCTGAATCTTTGTCACCCATGTTTCTCTTTTGTTCATGGCTATTTCTTGTTGGGTGAGAAGTGCCTTAACTGTTGAATCAAGGACAAACACTATAGAATGAGAATGCAGGATATAGAATCTGAACTGCTTAACTAATTTCACCACAGAAAAGGCTTGTTTTTCAATGTGGGAATACTTTAATTCATTTTTTTTTAACGGTGTACTCATGAAAGCAATGGGAGCTTCATTTCCTGAAACATCCTTCTGAGTTACAATTCCAGATAGTGTGTCATCAGAAGCATAACAATAAATGATAAAATCTTTTTTGTAGTCTGGGTAAACTAGAGATGGGGCATTTTCTATAGCTATCTTAATTACTCCAAAAGCTTTTCTACCTTCTTCTGTCCACTAAAAGGGATGTTTTTCACTCATCATTCCCACTATGTGCCTTGTTAACTCATAAAAATATGTGATAAAAGCTCTTAAAAAGTTAATCTGACCAAAGAAAGATTTGACTCCTGTTCTCGTTGAAGGTAGACTTATTTTTTGAATAGCCCTTACTCTTTCAGGATTGGTCCTAATCCCTTCTTTGGATACGATATGTCCCAACAATTTTCCCTCAGTCACACCAAAAATTGATTTTTTAGGATTAAGAGATATGCCATGATCTCTAGACCTCTGTAGGACTGATTTGAAATCTCAAACATGATGTTTCCTTCTTTTGGAGTACACAGTTAAATCATCAAGGTAAATTTCTATAATTCTATTTTTCAAATCGACAAAAGAAGAATCCATTGACCTTTGGAAAGTTGCCCCTGCATTGATCAGGCCAAAGGGCATCCTATTGTAAGAAAAATTTCCCCATGGCGTAGTAAAAGTAGTCTTCTATTTATCTTCATAAGCCACACTTACCTAATTATATCCATAAAACCCATCAAGTAGAGACATCATTTCTGACCTAGCAATTGCCTGTAATACGTGATCCATTTTGGGTAGGGTGTAATTATCTTTTAGACTGCCCTGATTTAAATTCCTAAAATCTACACAAATTCTTATTTCACCATTCTTTTTTCTGACAGGAACAATATTGGCGATCCAAGTTGAGTGATGAATAGGGTAAATGATTCTAGCTTTTAGCATTTTGTCAACTTCTTTTAGGATCGCTTCAGAAACCTTAGGGTTGTAACTACGAAGCTTTTTTCTGAAAGGTTTTGATTCAGGCTTGAGAGGGATGTGATGATTGAAGTTCCCTTTTTTAAAGTCTTTAAGGTCACTATAATCCCAAGCAAAAACATCAATGTAGGTTGTTAATAGGATTTGAAGGTTTTTCTTTTCTTGGACACACAAGGTTTTACCTACAGATATCCATTTGGTTTCGGCCACAGTGCCAAAGTTTACCTTGTCATATTCCTTTTGCACATCTGATTGAGAAATTTTTCTTGAAATAAAACTATCATCTTTTCGATAAAACAAGTTCTCTAATGAAACCAAACCTTTGGGAATTTTGTTTCTCTTTAACTGGACAACATCTTCTTCTGGTAAGAATTCAGGATTAGAACCTTCACTATCTTCATTCATTCCTTCAAAGTACATGGAAGAGAAAGCTTCTACACATGCCATAAAATCCTTTATCCGGGTATCATCTTCAAAAACTTGCAGGTGTTCAATGTTATCTAGGACAGCTAGTCTATATATCATCTCAACCCTATATATTCCTGTTTTGAAATCCGGGTGAGGGAGAAGTAGAGATGCTGATATAGCTAGGGAATCAGCCCTTGTATTCAGACTCTGGGGGAATAGCTTCTATGGAAAATTATTCAAAAGAATCCATTTCACCCCACACTAAATTTCTGTAATGTCTTAGACACTCATTTTTTACTGTAAACTGACCCTTTACTTGTTTGACGATAAGCTCGATGTCGCCTTTCACAACAAGTGCCTTTATTCCCAATGCTTTGGCTTCTCGTAGCCCTAACAACAGAGCCTCATAGTCGGCGGTATTATTGGTATTTTTAAAATCCAATTTGTAAAAGAAATGAATATATTGATCATCAGGCCCTTTAAAAACTACACTAGCTCCAGAACCCATAGTAGTGCAACTACCATCAAACTCCATCAACCAAATTTGGTCATTTCTACTAGAGTGTTCACAGACAGGAGGGGTTTCATCTGAGAAAATCATGTAATTACCAAACTCACAATCTTCAAACAAAATTTGTGCCTTAGGATCATCAGATGGAATTACACTGTATTTGTTCTTGGCTTCAGGTTCTAGTTTGACCTTTTTCTTCCCAATAGGGATGATGGCTTCTAACCAATCCATCTTTATTTCCCCACCCATGTCTCTGCAGAAAGTTCTACTCAAGAGAATACCATAACTTGTAGGTATGTCTGCTACTAAAATAGTTAGCTTGAGTATCTTATCGAGATAGGCTGCTAAAATAGCTTGAGCATCTTTAACTTGTCTGATTAAGGGCACTTGTTTCCCATCCATAGAATAGCACCTCCCAAAAGTTTTGGTCATGGTTAAACCTAAAGCTTTGGCTACAAATGATGGCATAAAATTATCAGAGGCACCTAAATCTATAATTAAATTACTCAATTTAAGACCATTTAGGAGTAGAGAAATATAAAAGCGGTCAAGCTTCCTAGTTTCATCAAATTCACATTTTAGTTCTGGGGTGGGAGTGATAGCAGTGTCACTCTGATTCATAACAAATGGTGAAACAACTGTAAGAATATCAACTGGACCATCAGTTCGATCAATGGTACATTGGTTAGACTGTGACAAGTCTAGAAGGTCACCTTTCACGTATTTGACCAATTTATCTAGTTCTTTGGGATTTAATCTCAGATATTCTGTAGGGGAGATTTGGATAGCAGAAGACTTGCAAAATTCTACAATATCAAAAGAGGAAATGCTAGAATATTTTTGTACAACCTTAACATTAGGAGTCAAAGGACTAGAAGAAGAAGCATTACTTACAGGATCCCAAGTCTTATGGATAGGATTAGCTAAAGTTGAAGTGTTCTTTGAAAACTTTTGATTTCAAGTAAGCATAGCACAAGTAGGATCCCCAAGAGTGACCACAATATCTCCTCTTTCTGAGTCAGAATTATATTCTAAAAAGTATGAACCAGAGTCACCAGGTCTATCTTGAGGGAGCTCTACCACAATACATTCCCCTAACACATCTTTGGTGGCCTCCATTTGTACATGTCTTTGCATATCAGGGCAAGAATTACCATCGTGATCTATTGTTAGATGAAAAGAACACATGACAGCTTCTTTTGGTGAAGCTTCTAAGGACAATCTTGGTTGAGTAAAAGGCAATAGAGGAGTTTTATTGTGCCATTGATTAGGTTGCTTTCAAATGATATCTTGATAAGGAGAAGGGAATGAAGATCCTTGTTTTGGTAATTGTCTTTCCAAGGCAATTACGTCATTCATGAGTATTTGAACAACTCGATCTATAGGAGCTGAAGTAGAAGGTTGAGAATGAGAAATATAAACATCTTTTCTCCATTTCCTGGCTGTAATAAGATCATCTTCTAACTTAGTGGCATGTTCCTAGGGAATAGCTAAATTATCTGGCCTACTCCTTCTTAAGTGAACACCTATGTCCGGGGGCATAGAGTTTACAAAGAAACACTGTTGGTTCTTAGGGGTTGGTCTTTTGGCAATAGGAATTCTATGGATAACTTTGTTGTATCTTGCCACATAATCTCTCATTGGCTCATGAATCTCTTTCTTCATTTGTGTTAATTGTGCTAGCAAAGAATGTTCATCATCAGCCCCTTTAAAACGTCCTTCAAACGTGGTCTTCATGGTTTGCCAATTTTTGATTGATCCAGCTAGCAAATGGCCAAGCCATTCCGCAGCTCCTTCTGAGAGAGATTGAGCGAAGACTCTTACTGCTACATCTTCATGTTGCACTACCAGAATGGAAGTAGCTACACTGAATGCATTCAAGTTCTCATCTATCAAAACTTTTCCATCTCCAAAAAATTTAGGTAAGACTTCTTTAATACCTTTAGGGAGAGGATGATGAGCTCCCAAATTTAAAGGACCAATGGCTGGACCCCATGGCTGAGCCATAACCACACTTGGAAAGATTGTTACTAGAGGTGGTGCTTGAATACCAGACAAAGTTAAAGCTTGCCAGACACTAGAGGATGAAGGAGAATTGGGAGTAGTTTTAGGAGGGGAAGAAGGTCTACTCTTTGCTTTGGGTCTTAAGATGGAAGAGGTCAAAAAATGAAGATTTTGCAAACTTTCAAATAAAGTATCAAAAATACCCTCCTTCCTCTGAGACCTGGCGTAAGGTCAAGAATTCAATATTATTTTATCTTATTGCCTCTGATAAATTCTTTCAACAACTTGTGCATCTTGGGTGATCGAGAGTCCTCTCAACCACTCTCCTATATATTCCTCTTCTTCTAAAACTAGGAGAACTTGTTGATACTGGTGATAGCTGGTCTTTAAATTCTGAGAAACATTGTTCAAATAAGAAATTATGTCCTCTTGAGTATTTTGAAAGTTAAGGTCTGGTTGAATAACAGGAGGCTAGTCCTTCAAATTTGGTATTATCACAGCTAGTAGGACTATAACTTGTTCATAAAATAGAGTATTTAAACATAGGTCTACACTGTAAGCGCTCCCCAGTAGAGTCACCAAAAATTTATTAGTGAACAGATTTGTCTTTCTATAAACAACCTTTTAAGTTTACTCTATCACCCTTAAAAGAAAAACTATTTCTAACAGTTGGGTAAGTATCTTTTGTGATCACTTCCCTCTGAATTTTATAATAGGTACAACTCCCTAATATGATATTCAATGAAATGAGATAATGATTTAATTTTTTAGCTTTTAACCAGAAAGCTTATAAAGGCTGCAATATCATTCTTTGATGATATTATTCTAAGAAAACATGAAGGAAATATAACCAAATAATAAATACGAAGGAAACACAGTCACTTCCACAATAGCATTTCATGAAAACATAAAAAAATTCTTGACCAAAGATAATAGGAAATAGATAAAACCCAGAATTTAGATATCACGAGACAACAAAAAGATATATAAAATAGGCCATATAATATGTCGACACAGGACACCTTGCTCTAGTTTATAAACAACACAGATTCAATAACCTTCCTATCATATATTTCAGAAATTACTACATAGATAAATGTATGAAATCTATTATGTTCATAATATTTAACAATCTAAACTATAATTATCAAAAACTATATTTATCAGTCAAATTTTTTTTGAACCCTTTCAAATTTTGAGCAGCTGAAATAAATAGTAGCAGAGCACCGAGAGGCCTCCCGAAAAACATGGCCTCTCGAGAAAATAGTTAAATAACTAAACCACCTGAAAGAGGACACATGTCCTAAAAGTTTTAAATGCTAATTAAACAAAAACTAGATAGCAAAATCAGGCTCCTTATCTGTGGCACTATCCTTGCTTCCCGCTGGACTTCCTTCTTCATCAGTAACTGATTGAGTTGGCTTCCATTCTTTATATGCCTGAACCAATTCTTTTGCAAGTGACATATGTGGAATCTTGGAGTTTACTATTTGGGCCATAGAGGCATCATTGTTCCACCTCTGCTTCTTCACCTTCTCAGTGACATTGGATAACTGATCGACACACATATAAAGCATAGACTTGATCCTTGCTATCTGAGTTAAGTCAAAGGATTTAGGATGAATCTTTTCTCTGATAGTCTTAATTTCTGAGTTGAAAGCATCTAGAGAGCCCTTTAGTTCTTGCTCACCAAAGACAGAGGAGTAGGTATAAGTGAAATTAATCACTTTCAATTCAGTCAGGGCAGCTTTTCAGATCTATTTAGCTTCGGCTTCATATTCCCTATTTTCTGTAATAGCACTTCTTATTAGAGCAATGTGCCAACTAATATTTTTCCTGAGAATGAAGAAAAGGGACTCTTCGGCACCCTTTAGTGACTTTTCTATACAGAATTTATTAAAGCCATGCCTCTCAATTTCAATAAATTTGGTCATTGCTGACACCCATTTTTCCTCATCTGTATCCCATACTTTTCACTGAGCCTACAACTCTCCTATCACTATCTTAGTGTCATGAAGAATTGAATGTGAATCTTTAATGTATTGTCTTCCATTATTGAGCACCTGAGACATCCATTCATCAACTGAAGAAACCAAAGTTTTCCCCCTCTGAACTTGATTTAGCACCATCTTACTTTCTTCAGAATTGGGATCAAACACCTGAGATGATTGGGACAACGGGGTAGCATTAAATTTGTAGAATGTATTAATAAACTGGGAAAGTGAAACAATGGTCTATTTCAATTCCTTCTTCTCTTTTCTATCTTGCACCGATGTAATCAACATTTGTTGGGTTGTTTCCTTGAAAAGGTGGTTCTTCTTAGCTCTGTCGATTGTCCCTAACTCAATTTTGGTTAATTCAAAATCCTCTACCCCCACATCTTTCTTTACTTCCTTTGGTCTTTAAGTAGCTACCTCTGCTGTCCACTTCCCATTTTTAGCATCAGCAAACATACGTGCTGTACTCTTCACCTTTTTGGCTTTAGGAGTCTTTTGAGCATATTTAATAACAATATCTTGCACTGGAATTGATACAGTAATCAGACTTTGCTTCTTATTAACTGAAGAAGTTAACCATTTGGGAGTATCACTAGTTGTTGCTGGTTGAGGACCAACTTTAACAGGGGTGTCCATTAGATCTAGGGTTACATCATCGAGGTCAAAGAGATCCTTCCCAATTTTTTCATCATCTTCAATTTGATAGTTCAAGTCTCCAAAATTGTCATCCTCTAGGTTAACTCTCTCTGTCTGCTTCTGAGTCATCTTCACTTTCCTTTGTGATCGGGATCTCGACTGGGTAATGCATTGAGGAGAGGCCATAGAGGAAAGCTTTTCCACAGACTTCTTAGAATCTTTCTTCTACTGCTTATCAGAGGAACCTGCATTACCAGATGTTTTATGCATATTAGAAACATAGGGAGAGGAAAATAAAATTGAAGATTTAACTTCAATCGTTTTAGGACTAGACTGCTCTCTTTTTGCTTGCAGCCATTTTTCAGTTAATTTGAGAACATGTTATGTTGTACATTCAATGTCATCTTCCTCCTCCTTCGACCAATCAACATTTATCTCTTGTGTCTAGAAGTCCTTTGAAATTAGGTTCAATCAAATCAGAACCATCATCCGTTACCCCCTCTATGTTGAACTGTATTCTCATGGACAAATTTTGGGAAATGCAAAGTCTGCTATGAATTACGGTCATGACTTGGGATTCATTTGCACAGTCCTCCCAGAAATCCTCTAAATGGGGAACTGGAAACATGTGAGACTTGAGACCTAGGCTGCCGCTAGCAAATTTTTTGTTATCAAAGCCTGTTCATTCTGTGTAGTGCTTGAAATCAAAATGACCAAGGTAACTACCAATACTTAAGGCACCTTCAATGGTAAGGCATGAAAGCTTTTCTAGCTACAACGGGAAGATTTTCTCACCTCGTTCCCTAGGAAGGAAACGTTTGAGCACAATGGAAAGTTGTCTATAGACTTCAGCAAGGATGAAACAATCAAATGCATATTTAGGAAATTTGGTAGGGGAATCCTCAAAACCACCAATTCTTATATAAGAGAACCTAGGGAAATGAATATAAAAACTCCCAAATCTAGTGACAAACTATTGAGCTTCTGAACTCATTTTCCTGGCTGAATCTCTAGACATCTTAGAACAAAGCTTACCCATAAAGGTATCATGAACCCTCCTATAATTCTGAATCACATTGTCTTTGCGAAGCATAGGAAAGTATTCAAAAACACACATGCCATCAATCCAAGGCTCATGGATCATACCATCCTATATCCTACTACATGCTAGACAATACATTAGATAAGAAGACATATAAAAGCTACAACTAGTAAGCTTGGAACTATTCAGTTGTTCCCTCATAGATTCTGTAATTAATTCAGCCCAATCCAACTTGTGTTTTCCCTCTATAATAATTTCTACATAACAGAACAACCAGTCAGAAAATAAGGAAGCCTTAGGTGACCCTCTTACTCTATGTAGCATTACCATAATATCACTATTGTATGGACGCACATGATTTCTGCTTAGCTTTTTGTGTAAGCTAGAACCTCCCCTTTGGGCATTTAGTAACTGGTGTTTTGCTATTGCAATTCAGTTTGCATCAGTATTTGGCTTAAATTGAACAAGATATTGAGTGGGAGAGAAAGAAGAAAAGGTCCACTCTTTGATTTGGAAATCCAAATCAACCATTCCTTTTAATAATTGATTCGGTTCGCTGATCATAATGTTTGATACACTCATAAATAAGTTTAGGACATATCACTGCCGGAGGGAAACAAGCAACTACACACAACCCACTACTTAAAATTTGCATGGAAGGAAAATTTTACTTGAGAGATGTAGTAATTCTATCAGTTATTCCCTCAACATCATATCCCTCTAAATCTATGTCTGTTACAGTAGGATTTTCGCAGACCAAACTAGACACACTCCCAAAGAAATGAAATGTTGACTTCATTCTTACAAGAACAAACTGAAAATTGCTACAGAAACTCCCATAAAATTCACAAGCTCATAAATTTAAACACTGGAGGAGTTACAACCTAACTTACCTTAATCTCTATGGAAAATTCTACAATCGGAGCTCCAAAAACCCTTACCTCCACTCTTTGCGCATACAGACATCGATAGTTTTTCAAAAGAAAAATGAACGCCAAGAAGGGTTTTAAAAGAAACACCACAAATGAGTAATTAATTGCTCATAATTAAGGCAATAAAATCTCAAAGAGAGAAGTGACCATTCCCACACGCGATCATTTACTACCACTTGCGCAAACTTTTATGTCGCATGAATTCCTCATTATTTCAACAGCTCAAACATGACATAACCACCGCCAATATATCTCTTCATTAAAAGCCTTACCCAAGTGGGGTCCACATCTGGAAAGATGGCGGTTGTCCTTTGTTTATGCCACATGTCACTTTTTAAAATCCTTGAACACTCTTGAACCGAGTTCAAGGCTGTTCATATGTGTTTACCACTGTTCAAGCCTGTTCCTTTATATCCCGCCTACATTCTTAAACAAAAAGTCACATGCTTAACAATAAACTTCCATCTTTGATTAACCAAAATTTCTATAGCTTGTGATCATGAAACATCTCTTTTAGCAACAATGTTATTCACCTTCTACCGCTTCATAAAAATATGAACAAGCTTGAACACCCTTGAACACTCTTGAACTGAGTTCAAGGCTGTTCATGGTTGTTCAAACCTGTTCAAACCTATTCAAAGACATGTTAGAATTTTTTTTTTCTCTTTTTAACAAGCAAAGGTGAAACACAGGGGAGATCCTTTCACTGGGATTTTAAACATGAGGGCTTAGGCAACTTTAGATCCACAAAAATAGCAAGGCGACTCTAAATTGAACAAAAGGTAAAAGATCAAGATTTGAACTAACAAATGCATACTTTTTTTATTGAAAGTGTAGGTATACTTAATTTGGTGTCCCACCTTGGTGTTAAAGTGAGAGCAGGTGATTTTTCTAGAATTTTCCACAAATAAATTTTATTGCACATTGAAGTCAATTTTTCTATCTTCGAACAATGAGTTGATAACAATTTTCCATGTTCTCTTGTTTTTGACATTCTTTTTGGAATTAAAAAGGTATAAAGTAGCTCTATCATGGTGCCCATGTTCTTTTTTCAAATTCAATTGCAAGTATATTTATTTTTAATTTTTTAACCATATGAAATTGAGACAGACTTCTCAAACATCCTAACTCCTAGAGAGGTTCTATGTTTCTTGGTGTACCATCCTAAATTGTAGGCACCTACAACTAGATGCCTAGTTAGGTTCCATTTTAGTATTTTTGGGCTTCCATGTTCATTATGCTTTATCCAACCCTGATTTAATTTTTCGTTCTAACATTTTATCTACAATAAAAAAAAAACCCCAAATTAAATTTCCTAAATTTTTTGGGTAACTGGTCGACCTAGTTAGCCTATTCCCCAAGGTTTGCCCCAAAGTTTTAATTGAGATTCAGTGTTGAATGTTAAGAGGGAAATCTAAAATCTCGTTAGTGCTCTTCAAGTTTCAAGTTCCAAATTTTTTTTGAAGGGTAAATAAGTAACCTACCTCTCCTCATTTGGACAAAAGACAAGAATCACACCAAAGGAATTCAAACTCTCTCCTACAAATTTGCATCGCAAGCATCCTAAGGTAGATTTCAAACATCCAATGCATCTTTTCAAGGCAATATTCTCCATTGAAGAAAGCTTCACTCACTTATTGAAGGCCAATAAGAGGAGATATGGATCATGCTTAAAGATTCTGGTTTCAAGTACACCAATATCAATGTGAATTGATTTCTTGTCAAGAGCATAGTCATCAAACATAACAACATTAGATATGATGCAAGGATGGCCGTGAAAAAAAGGGCCCAAGGGACTCGTAGCTATCCAAACCAACTTGTAGAACAACACAGAAGAAAAAACACAAAAGGAAGAGAAACAACAGAACAATTATATTATTTCATCAAACTCATTACATGCATAGCTAAAAGGCCTCCCTAGCTTTGGCCACATACATTCAAATGTTTACACAATAATCTTCATACATGCAAGGTCATAGACCTGCCATCCAAATATTCTAACACTAAATCTTCTATCCAAATTGATACTAAAACTCTCTTGTCCCTAATCTAGGAACATAAAACATAATATATACAAGAGTACACCAAACAGGTCGGCACTTAGATCCTAAAGATCTAACATAGGAAACATCAAAGACCTAGATTTAGGTCCACACACATCCCAATAAGAGATCCCACATTCATTACGCTAGAAAAATTAAATGTAGAAATCGGCCAGAAGATCCAACTTCAAAATAAACAACACGGTAAGAAGGTGACCATGCAACAGGTACAAAGACCAACTAAGAAACAACAACGACTCAGTAAGAAATTAACCAAGAAACATAAATAGCTTGGTGAAATAAACCACCGAGAAACCAACATACACCAAGACCCATTGGTAAAGCAAGAAAAAACAAGTAACCGATCCCAAGCACTGAGAAAATCAGTTACCAAAATACTTTACCGAGCAGCATCCAACAAGCTACATAACAAAAGAAAACATATTTTTGGTTGATCAGGATTGCCAAAGAACCTAAGATGCTCCTGCATTAGACACCTGGGGCTGAAAGAAATGATTCTCTGAATCACGTGTCAGGTGTAACCTGAATTGAATCTAACTAGTGTGAGAATTCCAAGATGAGTCCTCAATTGGTCTGTTCTTCCATTTTATTAGATATTCCATGTAATTATTTCTTCTTGTACTCTTGCCAACTCTCTGTACTAAAATCTACTCAAGTTCCTCTATTTGCTTCTTAGGATAATCACTAAGTACTGTTACTTCTTCACCAGGTTCATGATACTCATACAAATTTGAAATATTGAATATGGGTGTTATTTCCATGTTATCAGTAGCTCCACTTCCTAAGAATTTCCACTATCAAATCTTCTCAATATCTTGCAAGAACCAAATTTCTTCATCTTCAATTTACCATATCTTCCGATATGAAAACTTCCTTTCTTTAAATGAACCATAACTGCATCACCAACTTCAAAAGTTTTATGTCTTCTTCATTTATCTATACTATCCTTGTATTTCTGATTACTTCATTCCAACTTATGTTTTACATCCTCATGTAATGTCTTCATGAAATAAGAAAACTTTTCTATTTAGCACTTCTTTTCTCTTCTCCAGCAATATCCCTCAAGTCTGATATACCTCTCGGTTGTGTGCCATGAACAATCTCAAAAGGTGTATTTCTAGTACTTCTATTCACTAAAATATTATATGCAAACTTTGCTTGTGCTAATATCAAATCACAATTACTTGGTGTGTCTCCAACTAGGCATCTCAACAGGTTACCCAAACTTCAGTTTACAACCTCTATTTTTCCACCATTCTGTGGATGAAATGTAGAACTATATTTCAACGTAGTGTCCAACTTCTTCCAAAGTGTTTTCTAGAAAAAGCTAACAAACTTACTGTCTTGGTTAGAGATGATACTCCTCGGTAATCCATGCAATATGACAATCTCCTTAAAGAAAAGATCTGCTATATGCACTGCATCTGATGTTTTTCTACATGGTATGAAGTATGTCATCTTAGAATATCTATCCACAACAACAAATATGGAATCATTACCTCTTGTTTTCCTCAGTAAGCCAAGAACAAAATCTATGCTAATATCACTAAAAGGTTTCTCAGGAATAGTGATCGGTGTATACAATCTAGTATTCTGATTTACTCCTTTTGCAACTTAAAAAAATCCACAAGTTCTCACAAATTTCTTAACATCCTTATACAACTGAGGCCAAAAATACCTTGCCTTGAGTAAACTCAATGTCTTATCAATACCAAAATGTCCAGTCAAACCACTACTATGTTTAAATCCTTTATCAAATTAGTTCTCATCGATTCTCTCGGTATGCACAATTGAATACCTTTGAAGACCATATCTTCTTCAATTAAATAGTCTTCATACTTACTTTGTTGATTTTGAATACATGCTCTGCACAATCTCCACTACTCAGAAAAGTCAGGGTCATTTTCATACAAATACTTCATATCATCAAAACCAAGAACCTCAATTCTTATTTGAGTCAACAAAGATCTTCTACTCAATGCATCAACAACTCGGTTAGAAACTCCACTCTTATGCTTGATCAAAAATGTCAAAATCTGCAAATACTCTACCCATTTCATATGTCTTTGATTCAACTTATTCTGAATACCCAAATATTGTAACTCCTTATGATCAGTATATAACACAAATTCATTCACTATCAAATATTGTCTCCATTTCTTCAAAGCTTGAACTATAGCATAAAATTCTTGATCATAGACATAATATTTCCTTTTAGCATCATCAAATTTTGGCTAAAGAAAGCAATATGTTTACCTTATTGAGTAAACACAGCTCCTATTGCACTTCCACTTGCATCACATTCAAATTGAAGTGCCTTACTAAAATCAGGTAAGGCTAACACAAGTAATTCAACAACCTTTTTCTTCAAAGTCTCAAAACTCTTATCAACTCCATGTGTCCATTTGAATTTTGTTTTGTCTCTTCACATTGTCTCAGTCATAGCATTACAAATAGAACTAAAATTTTGGATAAACTTCCTATAAAAAATTTCCAATCCATGAAATGATATTACCTCACCAACATTCTTAGGTGTAGGCCAACTAATTATAGCTTCAACCTTCTCAGCATCCATTTTCAAACCATCAGCTGAAATAAAAAAACCTAGATACATAAGCTCTTCTTTCATGGATGAACACTTTTTCATATTTATCAGCAACTTTTCCTCTTTCAATCTCTGCAATACTTGTCTTATATGCATCAAATGCTCTTCTCTAGTATTATTGAATATTAGAATATCATCCAAGTATACATTAACACATTTATTCAAGAATTTCATCAAACCTTCATTCAATAACCTCATAAATGTAGCTAGTTCATTAGTTAAACCAAAAAACATAACCAACCACTCACTCATACAAACCTTGTTTTTTCTTGAAAGAAGCCTTCCATTCATCACCTTCTCTAATTTTGATCTGATGATATCCACTTTTCAAATCAATTTTGGTAAAATATTTTGCTCCACTCAAACAATCTATTATATCATTCATCCTCGATATAGGAAACTTACTCTTAACTGTGATCTTATTGATTGCTCTAGAATCAGTGCACATTTTTCATTTTTCATTATTCTTAGGTGCCAGTATAGCTCATACTGCACATGGACTCAAAATTTCTCTAATTAAACCCTTGTTTAACAACTCATGAAATTGTCGGTTGAGTTCTTCATTGGCACTCGGTGTCAATCAGTGTGATGCTTTGTTCAGTAGACTAGCTTCAGGAATCAGTTCCATACAATGACTAATATCTCTCATTGGTGGAAAACCATCAGGTACATTATCTAAAATGATCTCTTTGTACTCGGTAAGAAATTTCTCAACCTCTGCAGGAACTTTGTCTTCTGTATTCTTACTCAGTTTGTTAGGAATCAAAGCATAATAGATATCATTTCTTTTTAAATCCTTAACAAACTCTCTACCTTCCATAAGACAAACTTTCACAAATGTACATATCTCATCAAATGATTCTTCAACCAAAGGTAACAATATTTGTTTCTTCCCATCAACCCAAATAGTATATCTTTTCACTCTTCCATCATGTATAGCATGTCTATCATACTGCCAAGGTCTACCCAACAAAATATGACAACAATCCATTGGCATAATATCACACAACACCTTATCATAATACTTTCCAATTTTCAAAATGACAAAACATTGTTCACTCGCCATTAATGTATGCTCATCCTTGATTCATGAAATCTGATAGGGCTTTAGATACTTCATTCTTTCCAACTACAAATTTGTGACCATCTCCTCAGATGCCAGATTCTTCGAGCTTCCACTATCAACAATCACCTTCCAAACTTTGTCTGCAACTCTACATCTCATCTTGAACAAACTTTTACTGACATGATCTTGCTTATCTTTCTCACTCCATAGTATCCTTCTGATCATGAATTTTCCTTCCTTCACTGGTTCATTTGGTGTCTTTTGTTGCACCAAAGCATTTATACTACTATTGACCTTGTTTCTTGCATGTACGTACCCTCAAAGAATCTATGTCCTTCATCACCACAATCGTAACAAGTTCCTTGGAACCCTCTTCTACTATAACCACCTCAGGAGTAATTTCCTCTTCCACCTTTCCACCAAGTCTTGCCTTTGTCTTGATATGTGTCTTTATTTTCCTTGTCTAGTTCAGATATACTATTTTCACCATGAGATCTACCTCTTCCTCTAGGGAATCTACCACCTCTGTCTCTTTGTCTTTGTTCATATCTTTTGTTCAATTTCTCCTTATTTTTTAAGGAAAAATGATATGCATCTTCAATACTCTCCATCTTTACCAAGCCAATTTCATCTTGTATATAACTTCTTAATCCATTTAGATGTCTTTCTATTCTTTCCACTTCATCTTCCACATATCTAGATCTGATATCTAATCTCTAGAACTCCTTAGTGTAATATTTTACCAAGCTATCTTTCTGCTTCAAACTTTGCATTCTCCTAACTAGGTTAATCTGGTAATCACAAGGTAGAAACTTGCCTTTCAATTTTTTTATCATCTTATCCCATACCTTTATCTTGTCTTTACCTTTCTTCTTTTGATCCAAATGCAAATGCTCCTGATGACATGTAACTGATTAAATGTTTGACTATATTAAGTTGAAGATGATGCAAGACATTAAATTAGTTAATGGTTTGTATTGTCATTGATGTCAACTTGATATCATCTGGATGGTCATATACATAATGCCAAAGACTTTAGAGAATAAATGGAATAAAGGTTATGCTTTCATCAATGCATAAAAGTCAAGCATTCACTAAATGACAAACTACACCGGCAGAGTGCACACCATCGGTAAAGACAGAGATAAAAGTCACAGTGATGCTTGACAAGCAGAAGATAGTGTTTCCTGATAAAGCAAAATCACAGGATGCCCAACGAGATAAAAATAGTGTTTCCCGACAAGAAAAATCCAATAATGCCCGACGGACGGAGTTCTTGAAGCTAATTGAAGCTACACCGATAGAACTGGCAGTTGTCACCGGTGACGAACTACACAATTGACCGACAGAACAAAGAGATTAGAAAATGACAAAATATCTAGCTGGCAGAGCTAAAGGATAGACTTAACTAGTTATTTTATTTTTTTTATTCAAACCACAGTTAAGAAATTGATTTGTACAACTAGCAAGAAGATAACTATGAGATAAATCAGGAGTTAAAGCCATAAATCAACTTGGCTGGATTGTTTTTCACGCCAAGAATCAAGAATCAAGAACCTAGAATTAAGGGATATCATGTCTATTTAAGAGACAAACATAATTCATTTAAAATAGAAATCATATACACGAGGGAGTGAATTGATAGAAGATGCTAAAGAGAAACTGATGAAGGATAAACTTCATATAGTCCTGATCAATCAAGCTAAGGGAGAGCTAAAGAATTATGCAGACACCGACGAACAGAAAAGCATAGCATCACAGAGAAGAAAAGGTTAAGTACAAAGGAATTGAATTCATACATTGATCAAAAATATATTGTAAGTAAATAGATCTAAAAATCTGCAATTCAGTTGCATTAGAAATAGGTCATTTTGTTTCAGTTTAACCATTGAAGCATTAAGTCTCTTAACAGAGTAGGACTTAACAATATTTTGTAATTGAGGTATA
>MU227591.1:399326-413569 GCA_018584345.1 Thuja plicata | reverse complement strand
GGATTAAATTTTAAATTGGATAAATATTTGAGGCCACTAATTTACCCCCCCCCCCTCTCAATTATTACTAACAACTCCCATCACAAGGATGCATGACCTTTCAACTTTGTACTTGCAATCTTTACTTTCTTCTCCTCTGGTACATTCTCATACTCAAAGTATTTCTCCATCTTAGTTATCCAGTCTATCAATTCATTAGAATCCAACTTTCCACTATACTTAGGAGGCTTAAATTGAGGCATGAACTTCAAACTTGTCAAAGCTCCCAGGAATCTTTCTTCTTCCCAATCCATCACAGGTGTAGGTGCAACTTTTCATTGCACTTCTTCAAGTTCATCATCACTAAAATCTTCAAGATGCCTTCCTCTACGCTGGGCTATCTCAACAGCTTCCAACCTTGCAACCATCTATCTTAGAATATTAGCTAGACCTGGATCTTCATTTCCTCTCCCATGAACCATCTTGAAACCCTCTGCAATTGTAGGTCAGATCACACTTCTCTACCCCACAACAATATCAACCACTAGGGTTAGGGCTTACAAGAAGGAAGCTAGATCTCAACCTTCACTTTGATACCACCCGTCGCAAGGATGGTTAGGATAATGGGGGCCCAAGGCACTCCCATCTATCAAAACCAACTTGCATAACAACACAAAAGAAAAAACATAGAAAGGGAGAGAAGAAACAACAGAACAGTTATATTATTTCATCAAACTCATTACATGTCGAGCTATAAGGCATTACCAGTTTCGGCCATATACATTAAATTTTTTATAGAATATCTTCATACATGCAAGGTCATAGACCTGTCATCCAAATTTGGTAACACTTGATCTTCTATCCAAATTGATACTAAAACTCTCTTGTCCCTAATCTAAGAATTGAAAAGCAAATATATACAAGAGTCCACCAAAGAGGTCAGCACTTAGATCCTAAAGATTCAACATACGAAACAATAAAGACCTAGATTTAGGTCCACACACATCTCAATGAGATATCCCACATTAATTATACTATGGAAATTAAATATAGAAGTCAGCCAAAAGATCTAACTTCAAAATAAACAACTCGGTAAGAAGCCAATAAAGAAACAAAAACAATTCGGTGAAGACCAACCGAGAAACAACGATGACTTGATAAGAAAGTAACTGAGAAACATAAACAACTCGGTGAAAGAAACCACCAAGAATTAAAAATACACTAAGACCTGTTGGTAAAGAAAGACAAAACAAGTAACCGAGCCCGTGCATCAAGCAAAGTAGTTACCAAAATACTTTATCGAGCAACCTCCAACAAGCTACATAACAAAAGAAAACATATTTTTGGTTGATCAACATTGCCAAAGAACCCAAGATGCTCCCACATAAATATATTTGAGGATTATTTGTAGATCTATGAATTTGTGAAAGGCATCCTTGATTCTTTGCTACATTTCAAGATTCTACAATAACATTCATGACAATTAGAAGAATCTTTATAGAAATTGTGACATCAAGTCCATTTGTAAAGGTATAATCATTTACATTTTAGATCTAGCATCTACTTTACATTAGAAATTTGTGTGTCCATTCATATTTCATTTCAATTTCAAGGTTGATTCATCAACTGGGGTTTGATTGAGGCAAACCCCTTTCTAAATAAAATTTCATCTCTTTTTGGTCTAAAAGAATAGGTAGTACAGATTTTGGGAGTGCATTTGAGAAGTTCATGACCTCAGTTATAATTTACAACTAAATTCATCAGAAAGTGTAGGGAACAAGTCGACCTAGTGGACCTAGTCCCAAGAACAACTCAACTAGGTTGGTACAGTTCCCCCAAAAAATCTTCAAACTAACTTTATTGGTTAGTTATAGTCTATAGGCTCTGTTTCTGGTTACAAAATTGATCTATCTATTTCCTATTAATTTATTCAATCTGAAGTTCATCTTTTTATCCTTTATATTCTTCAATCTTATCCTGATTCAATTAAATCTCCATAACTGACCTCGGTTACAATGAAGGATTATTGCACTTACTCAATTCTTAAGCTTACTTGAGTCTAGTGGGTCATCTTCCTTTGAATGTAACCAAGGTTGTTTTGATGTTATATTAAGGAACCAAATTAGAGTCTCCTAGTATCATCAACCCCAATCTTTTGCGTTACACTTGGAAAGATTTCATTTGCAATCTTAATCATATTTAGTAGTTTTCATATTCAAGTTGAGGGTTTCTATCTTTGTAATGTTGAAGAAATATCTTAATTTATAATATATTTTTTATTTCATCCTTCTCTAATTATCCTTAAAAAGGGAAAGATGACATCTGCAACATCTTAGATGGATTAATTTGTTGGTACATTTGTATAATATAGTTCTTTATTTTAACACACCTGGAAATAATTGTTGACCACTTTTTATTAAAGTTTAGAGAGATAGACCTATAGGACCTACTAATCATGAATCTAGAACTTACACCTTCATACTAGGGCATCTTCCAATCATGTACAATATTTTTAGGCCCAAATCGTATCTATAGATTCTTTTATATCTCCTCTTTCTGGATCAAATCTACTACATTTGTTTTCTATTATATATTCCACTATTATTGCTACAAGTTTTCACTTTCTTATTATTTATCCTAGATCTTAAATGTGCACTTCACAATCTGAATTAATTGCATTAAATATATAGAGTTCAAGTGTCTATCTTTTATTTTTAGACTAAAGTTAGCCCTATTTGTGTTCCAATTCTATGCCATGGACATTTGAGATCTTTATTTTTATCCATAGGCCTATGATCTCATTTCTATACATATTAAAGATAATTCTCAATTTTTTATGCCTCTTTGTTCCTTCATAGCTTTATTTTAAGTTTTATATGATGATGATGATGATGACTATGGATTCTTTGTTTTTTAATCAGAATGTTTAGTTATTTTTTCACTCTTTAGGAGTAGGTTGTGCTCTCAAAATTTTACATAGGAGATGAGAAACCTTTTTGTAGATATGTTTGTAGAGGATAGAGGCCTAATATGCATCACCGTGAAAATTTTAGCCACTATAAATTAACATATGATTGTTTGGTCCCTGGATCTTGCAAGCTAGTCTACAAACAAGAGAATGTTAAGAAATTAGTTGTCTCAATATTGCAAAATTATTAAAATTATTTATTTACCATTTAGAAATTTTCATTAATTATTCAAAGTGGTAAATACAATATATACCACTTTAAATAATTCTACCTCATTAAAATGGGGCATGAGATTTTGAGCTCGAATGTGCACCACATGTTGATGTACTTAAAATGATTATTAGTTGTAGAAAAAATATACCTAGTAATGGATTATGGAATGAATATTGTTAAGCATGGTATTATAGATTTTATGACAAATAAAAACTCTCAAAAAATGAAATATTAGTCTATCTATGTAATGAACAAAATGTATAACATTTTTTAATAGATTCCTTAGAAGGTAGAAGCTACATATTATTTCTAAAAATTCTATAGGTGTAAGGGGTATAACACTTTATGTCTATACTGTTATGACCTATATTTGGGTATGTATGTTGTAGGTTTAGCTTTGTGTTAACACTTTATAGATACATTTTTCGATATCTTGTATGTAATTTCTAATATTTTGAAGCTTTGGAATAATCATTTATATGTTGAGACTTTAGAAGTAATGAATTGAGTTTTTAGAGTGATATTTTTGTAAAGGTTTTTTATGACATAAATCACTATATAAAATTGTATTGCATATTTTATATTTCTATGTGTTTTTAAATCTAGATATGATAATTTTAGTTCAGATTTAAAGTTATTTGCATAACACTCTTCTGGTGAGTTAATGAAGGAATTTGTTTCCATGCACCTTGTTTCCTTACATTGAGAGACGAGGATCTCATCATTCAACATATTCCATATTTACTCTTGGAGGCCAATTACCTTTAGATGCATAGAGAGTTTTGTGTTTGAATTTTGTTGTGGCTACTAGATATGTAATTGTTGGTGCATTTTTAGGACATATTAATAAGTATTAGAAGTAAAAATTTCTAAGGAGATTGTATTGTTGTGATAAAAATATGTTGTCTAAATCATGAACAATTACACGGTTCCATCTTTTAGAGAAACTGCTAAATTTAATAGTAGCCATGAGAGAAAAATCAAAGGAATTCACTTGCACCTCAAATCAGGATGTCTTTAATCCACCATTTACAATCTATGACACTAACTCAATCCTTACCATCTAAATACACACATCATAGACATCATGTGCATTAAATTACACTTAAATAAAATTTATGTACCCTAATAAATGCGATCAAAAATTTATATATAATAATAGTATTCAATTGTAATATATTATTAAAAAGGTAAAAACATTAATATAAATATATTAAAAATTTATATTTTATAATAAATTCAAGTAACAAAAGCTAGACTAATATTTATATAAGATTATAAGCTTATATTTAGTTAAAAATAATGTATTGATTAATACATCTCCTTTATCCATTATTCTTTTCATAATACAATTTATTTATTGTAATATTGTTATGTGTAGTTTTTTTGAGTCAAACTCATTCAATCCAACAATTTATTTAACTAATAAATTTTTATTTTATTAAATAAATAAATTGAAAATCACGATTAATGTTTAATTTTTTTTAAACTAAAAACTCCTAACATCAACATAAGTTGCAAATATTATTTGTTATTAAGCTGACAACATGGATTACTAGTAATAGCCAAACCCCAACCATAAGTGAAAAAATGAAAAAAGATCAACCGTTCTTGAAAATTTTCTTTGACGCCTAAGCTTTGTTAATAATATTAAGATTCTCTCCGACAGTTTGATTGTGGTGTTAAGCTTCAAAACTTAAAATTGCAATTTCTACTTCATATATTTTCCCTATGACGAATGAGTTGGTCGCAATAGCAGAAAGAAAATGATTAAAGAGAAAAATTGCTATTTTCGAAGATCTAGTAAGTCTAGATATTAAAAAGATAGTTGTAGATATAGATAAAAATTTGGATCCACAATTTAAACAAATTTTTTGATTCCTTTGTAAATATCCAGTCAGGTGATTTGGACAAGACATGAGGGCAGTATATATTTTGTGTCTGAAAATATTCAAACATTCCGTTTTATACAAATATTAATGTTAAGCCTATTTAACAAAGGACAGGGCTAAGCTTCAGACATAATGCACCATTGACCAAATTTGAAAAATCTGAAAACACCATGGATTTTTAGCTTCTATTCTTCATGATCTACAAATTTTGTGGTCAAAAACTACAAAAAAGTTGCCTTCGTGAATTTGGGGAAAACAAAGTTTGACATTTTTTTGTCTTTAGTACATTCTGTCTGGAGCTTAGTGAGCGCCTTTACCAAATATGTTCTCACTAAAATTGGATGTAACTCATTCGAAAATCTAATCTATTTTATAAAATTCTAAACTCAAAGACAAAATGTTGCATGATAGTGCGTCTCTACCACCAAGTAGCAAATCTACACAACTTAGCAAATCTTCATGGTAGGCTGACATTAGATCATAGTAATATGACCAAGTTATCCTCTTTATCGAGCGTTTTGAAGAGTGACATGGAGATTTCTATTGTATTGAAATGAAAACAACTCTTTCATATTAATTAGGACATGTAGATTTTGACTACATTGCAAGCTCCAAGTAGCTAAAGAACTCTGATGCATTTGATGTACTATACTTGACAAAGTTTATCATATTCCTAATGCTTAATTAAAGTGTATTTGTAATAATTGTATATCTGATTAGTAATAATTGTTTTCCCATTCCAAATTTTTCAGACAACTAAGAAATGTAATCCTCTCTAGAATGAATATATAAGCCTTTATATGACAAGTATATTAATCTTGTGCTTTTGAGTTCAGAGACGAATGAATATCAAAGGCCGAAAGGAAAAAATTCTTAAACTTCTAGATATTATGAGAGAGTGATTTAAGCAAAATAATATATTACACGTTTTGCAGTATTTTAGAAAGTATATAGAGACAAAATTATCCACCCTTCAAATAGTATATGCATATACATGAATATGAACACCTTGCAGACTCATAGAACTTGAAAATATCCTTAGGGGGAATTTACATTTAAAGAAACAAACTGGACACTAGCGAATATAAATGACTAATTCTTACAATGGAACTAATAAATATCTAAAATGTAGAAATTTGACTGTCAAATGCCATTCTGTCTATGGGATTAGTATCACGCAAGAGGTCTGATATGGTAGATGTTAAATTGGAAGCAGCTGCACCTCCCATTAAAGATGTCTTGAGACTCTCCAATAACCTCACTACGTCTCTCATAGAAGGTCGTTCTCTTGGTGATTCACTGCTACAAAGAAAACCAACATGAATGAATGAAAGAAGACATCCATTGTCTTCAATGTTTTCATTCACATCTCAAAATAGACCACTATCTAAAATATATGCCACTCTATCTGGAAAAGTTGACCTTACCCACTTCTGCAAGTTTAGGTTGTGTGCTAAAAATGTGTCACACTTCTATGATTCATTATATCCAAGATCACTCAAGAATGAGGTCTCAAATGGTGAATCATAGCTCTCTATTCATGGAGTGCAAAGGTGTGTGATGGAGGCCCTTAGATTGACCTAGTTTGTGCCCTTGCAAGTACACCATAAAATGAGAGATTCTATATGATAATGCATGATTTTGTCTATATGATAATGGAATTAATCTATATGATAACAAAGAATGATTATTCTATGAAATGAAATATGAATGCAAAATTAATCTATGAAAGAAAATATGAGTTTAATCTAAAATACAAATTCAAAATTAATCTAAATGAATTGTCATGAATGCATGAGAGAAGAAGACAAGAAGAAAGAAGAAGACAAGAAGAGAGAAGTTACAATATCCAAGCTCAAGTGCTCAAATTCTCCTCCAAAGTCGCTCTCCAAACCTGCAGCATAAGAATAAAAACACGGGATCTTAAATGAGAAGGAGAGGCTTCCTTATAAAGAATAATGGACGGTGGAGATTAAGAGGCTAATAAAGAAAAGGTGGAGATTAAATCTTTGGTCGATCCATGTACTTTAAATCTTCAAGAGGTAAAATCAAAGGCTATGATTAAGAGGCAAAAAATCCCACCACTTAGGAAAGTGTGGAGAAAAAGAAATTTTTATTTAATTTATTTCCCTTTTTCATCAAAAAAGTGCTTTAAGTGGGGATTTTAATAAAAGAGGGATTTTTAATTAAATAAGATAATATTATTTAATTAAAAGAGGGATTTTAAAACAAGATAAAATCATTTAATTAAAAGAAAGATTTTCTTTTAATTAAATAAGATTATTTAATTTCTTTTAATTAAATAAGATAATATTATTTAATTAAAAGAGGGATTTTAAAACAAGATAAAATCATTTAATTAAAAGAAAGATTTTTCTTTTAATTAAATAAGATTATTTTATTTTTTTTAATTATATAAGATTATTATTTTTTTTTTAATTAAATAAGATTATTTTATTTATTTAAGAGGGATATTAATTAAATAAGATAATATTATTTAATTAAAAGAGGGATTTTAAAACAAGATAAAATCATTTAATTAAAAGAAAGATTTTTCTTTTAATTAAATAAGATCATTTTATTTCTTTTAATTAAATAAGATTATTTTATTTATTTAAAAGGGATATATTGGCCATTTAGGAATTACAATCCAAAATAAAAAAACACAAACTAGCTCGAAGCAAGACAACTATGTCCGCATTACAAGACTAATTGACAGAGCAAAATGACCTCTATTAACAGAAGTCTACAGAAGGGAAAATCTCGGCCAAAAAAGAGACTTCCCGAGCTTCGACTAAGGGAACCATTTAGCTGCATCTCCTTGGGTGAAGTTAGCAAATGCACCCCACCTATCGACAAGTTCTCCAACTCTGGGATGGTCACCACCAACTGCTTCCAGGTCGACATTCATGATCAATTCTACTCTAGCTTCCCTGGCTTCCATAGCCCTTGCACCTCGTTGAGTGACTGGGAGTTGTCTTTGGGTCATTGGCATGCCGTCAATGTCAAGGGCCGCAACAGACTTGATGGGTGTTTTCTTCATTTTCCAAGCCTCGGGAACAATCGCTGCCCTTTCTGCCTCCACTTTGCTCCAATCCAAAGCCTTCAGCAGATCTTTCCACCCCGCCAAAGCCTGAGCCAAGTGTACATCTTTTGGGCTCTCCATCGACCAAATGACCAGCGGTTGCAACCCACGACTTCCCCTTCCCACCATGCAAAAAGGCTCATGCTCCATTCATAGCCCCAGTCCCACCTCAGCTTGAACGATGATTTCTTTGACACCACCAAACCATTTCATAGCCATACACTGACTAATAACCCTCCTAACCTCTGCTTTTGAATCTGCCACCATGAGTGCCGGGGCAACAAACACAGATGAAATATTTAAATTGGTTCTTGGCCTCCACCCCTTCTGCAAAAAATTCTCACCTAGGATTTCTCTAATGGCTGACCAAAAGTCATCACCTTCACCATTAAATATATGGCTTAGCCTGTTGGTTGTGATATGCATATCGAAGGTGGGAATCTTCCCATTCATCGACAATGAGAAATTTGCCTCCATAGCTCAATTATTTCTTCTTTGAAACAATTGATGGCTAATTGTTGTCGCTGGCATATATAACTTGCAGTCAAAGCCTCTATAATGGGTTGTTATTACCATTGAGTATGCAGGAAGACATCATTACCCTTAAATGCTTCAAGTACTATCTTCGACTTTTGCATCCCGTGAGGTCTCAATTTGTGGATTTCATTTCCCTCACACGCTCATGTCATGACTTCTTGGGCATGCTATCATTATGATCAGCCACGTGATTCAATGGTGGTGTGAGATGAATGTCCATTTATGAGGGTAGAAACCTTGACCCTGATTGTAACCAACCTATATGTTGATATTAATCCTTGTTCATGAATTCCTCAAAGATTTCAATTTTTTCTTCGAGGGATCCATTTGCTCCTACATTTGATAGTTGGTCAGCCAAACTGTTTGCCCCTCTTCTAGTACATGTCAAGTTTTGAAATCCTCAAACTCTCCCAATAGGCTTCTAATCCTTCTGATGTGCTTATTTAGGTACCATGTATCCATCTGACCCTTATTGATTCCATTTACTACTAGGACGGAGTCGCCCTCTAGGTGAACTTCCCTAAAATGGAGTTTTCTCACCATGAGTATAGCTTCAACTGCAGCTAGGCATTCTGCCTCATTATTAGTCCCATTACATAATCTTTTAGCCCCTAAGGCCATGATATCCCCTTTGTCATTTCAAGCTATGTATCCAATTCTAGAAATCCCAGGATTACCTCGGGATGCTCCATCAAAATTGATCTTGACCCATTTGGGGGGTGGTGGCTTCCATTTGTTACTGATCTCCTCTTATTTAAAAGGGATATTAATTAAATAATATAATATCATTTAATTAAAAGGGATTTTCCTTTAATTAAACAAGATTATTTCATTTCAGAGATATTTTATTTTAATTAAATAAGATTATTGATGAAATGATCAAACCTTAGGAAATATTGAAATAATTGAATTAATTACAATTTTATCAAGAAAATCAATTTGAATTGAAAATATTGCAAAGCATTGATTCAGGAATTTGATAAATTGATAAAATGATAAATGGGGCCCATAGTCCAGGCGACCATTTTAGGTTGCATACATTTGCCCCTCTTTGACTAATGTGTGATCATTCTGGGAACACATGTAGTCAAAGAATGCAGTTGAAGTGTGAGATCGATTTGGGATCACAAAACAACACAGACATCAACACCGTTGTAAATAAGTAATTGACATCAGAACAAAGATAAGCTGATTGCAAAAAAGAAAAGGTCAACATCATTGTAAATAAGTAATTGACATGTCCAAGATAAGAATCTCAAACAAGGTTTCCCCAAGCGGAACAAATGATAGGATTGATAAAGTTGAATCAAGGATTAAAATTTGATAGGTACTGCCCCCTCATGATCAAAATTGAAATGAGATAGAGGAGAAACAACAAATTGATAAATTTGATCAAATCAAACTAAAGATAAGGTTCTTGATGTAAGATGAAAGATATAATGATCATAGAACTAAGGTAGGTCATTAAGCATGAAAGATTATGCCCCAAGGTTGAATTAGAAGAAAAGAACAGGGATGAAAGTGAATGGAAGATAGAAGTTTGGAAGAGGTGGGAAGAAATGGAGAGAAGAAAGAGAATTTTGCCCCAAAATCAGTCAACTATTTAAGATAGAAAATTTTGATTGAGATCACGAAAGAAGATAAGGAAATGAAGATCAAAACATGATCACAGTTGATTAAAATTCCACAAGAAAGATGAAGGAAACCCTCTCAAACTCATAATGCAGCCTAAAAAATGCAAACTAACATGAGGTCTAACAATGCAAGCTACATGAAAATGCAAAGGTGTACTTGCAATAGAGAAACTGTAACATTGGACTTTGTGTTCATCATTCATGATAGAATGTTAAGGAACTTATTTTCATCATTGGGCCATTATTAATGGACATCAGAAAATCACACAATCATCACTAGTCACAAGCGTAACTATGAAGATATGAATGTGATTTATATTGTATTGGAATATGGAAAGATTCTAACATAAGTATCAAAGACATAAAGGTCAAGATGACTTCGATGTTAGCTTACCCAATTTAATGTAGCAAAACCATGCTCACATCAAGGCATAGAGGCTAGGATGACCAGAAGAACGGTTGTGCAAAAATAGTTAAGCATAAAGAAAATAAAAACATGCCCCATGCCCCAAGTCCTCTAGTTATGCATCATGAAGAAACTTGTTAGACAAGGACACTAAACAAAAATCAATAACAGTCAGCACACAAAGAAAATCTCATGACATAGCTCAAGCATTCAGTGTTGTGTTTAAATATTTAAGTGTGTTAACTGATACTGAGTTCTGAGGATAAGGATTGAATGCTTGCAAGCAGGCAAGACCACATGAAAAAATTGGGTAAGACCAAACCGATAAGTGTTGAAAAACACTCGATGTCAAGGGTTGTATTGAAAAATACAGTTTGGGTGGTGTTGAAAAACACCATTTGGGAGGTGTCCTAAAGAATAACGCATGCCAGAGACCAAATCCAACATAGTTATGCCCCCTAGACAAAGAAAAAAACCAATTCTAGACCAGGGAAACAAGGACAAGCCATGATGGAGAAAGGCTAAGTGTCGAGGACATGTGCTAAGAAATAGGGGTGCAAAGGCCTCAAGTAGTGCCCATTTCCAAGTTTTCACCACTTGGATTTTATTACAATTTTTCTCTTCCATTTTTTTCATTTTTTTCTTCTTCTTTTTTTAGGACTTTTTATAATTTTTTTGAATTTTTTCTACCAAGGCGCCTATTTCCAAAATTTCACCAAGGCACTTTTTCTTTTTTTTTTTGAATTTTTTGAATTTTTGATTTTTTTTTATATTTTTGATTTTTGGAATATATAATTTTTTTTCCGAAGATACATCAAAGTGCCTATTGCTAGGTTTTCACTAAGATGATCATTTTTTCAAGACATTTTCCAATTTTTAAAATTTTTGACAATATATCATTTTTGGATTTTTTAGGATCAATAAATATGTACAAAAGGATGCCCCTAGATAGAATGGGCATCATTGATGGAACTTCTTCAGGTGCAAGACATTGATAGGATTAGGGAGTTGTTCTCCCTCTTCTGCAGACAGTAAATAAGCACCTGACCCAAATTCTGTTGTAATGATGTAAGGTCCAAGCCAATTAGGTTCAAATGAAACAAGAGTACAACTACAAGGAAAGATTTCTCAATGCTAGTGTAGTTAGCCTCATATGAAACAAGAGTACAACTAATGTAGTATATTGCTCTTTCTTTCCCATTTTCATCAAGTTGAGCTAGTAAATCCCCCAAGGAGGATTTTGTCACTGAAATGCATAAAATAAGTGGTTTCCCTGGGATAAGAGGCATTAAAATAGGAGGATTCACTAAGTATTTATTGATTTGATCTATACTCTTTTGACAATCCTCATTCCAAACACATTTGACTCCTTTGTGTAAGTTCTTGTTGAAGGGTTGAGCTCTATCTGCCAATTGTGAAATAAATATCCTTATAGATTGAAGAATCCTCATTTGAGTAATGTTTCTAGGAGGTGGCATATCTATAATTTCTTGGACCTTCTCAAGGTCTACTTCTATTCCTCTTGCTGAAATGATGAATCCGAGTAGTTTTCCAGAGGTGACTCCAAATGCACACTTTTAGGATTTAACCTTAGTTGAAATTGTTCCATGTGATCTAGAATGACTTCTAAATCATCTAAGTGTGTATCTCCTTGTTTAGACTTGGCCAAGGTGTCATCCACATAATCTTCCATGTTTTTATGCATCATGTCATGAAAAATGGTTGTCATAGCTCATTGATAGGTGGCTACTGCATTTTTTAATCCAAAAGGCATAATGTTCCAACAATAGGTACCCCATGCACAAGTGAATGCAATCTTTTCTTGATCTTTAGGAGCTATCTTAATCTGATTGTACCCAGAAAAACCATCCATCAAGGAATAAATCTCATAACCCATAGTCATATCCACTATCATGTCTATATTGGGAAGTGGAAAGTCATCCTTTGGGCATGCTCTATTGACATCTCTAAAATCTGTGCAAAATCAAATGTATTTGTCATGTTTGGAAACTGGTACAATGTTTGATATCCATCCAACATAGGCAATAGCTCTTAGGAATTTTGTACCAAGGAGTTTCTCTAATTCTGCTTGGACTAGAAGAGCTATGTGAGGATGCATCTTTCTCAATTTATGTTTAACTGGTTTGACATTTGGAGCTATAGATCAGTGATGTATGATAAGATTAATGTCCAACCTTGGCATATTTGAATAAGTCCATGCAAAATTGATCTTTTTCTATAAGAAATTAGTGTAATATTATTTTTCTGTTGGTGACAAGGACTCAGCCAAGTGTTCTATTTGTGGAGCCTCATCCGTACCCAAATTGACTTCTTGTGTTGGTTCAATAAGAACTGAAGATCTATCTTGAAAATATCTGGGGAGATGATCAATTACATCATCCTTAGGTGCCTTAGAGAGGTTTTCACCTTTGGATACATCATTTCTTTTTACTTTTTTTTTGGTTCTAACACCGCCACATAGTGATTTTCACCATCAGAACTCTTATTCTTTTTATTTTGTGAGTAAGGTACTTGATGTTTGGCTCTCTCATCCTAGTAGCCAGTTCACTAGTGATAGAGACTATAGGTTCAATGGAATCTAGATAACAACCTATCTCATAATCATTTTTAAATGTTAAGAGCTTAGGTTCTTGATAGCTTTGGGACCAATCAATGAGGTTGGGATGAACAAGAGATAAGTCAACGACTGGTTCAAGGTTACAAATGTGAATGATATTATCGCTGGTGACCAAGGAGTCAGATTCTGTCAAGTATCCCTCTAAGATACCCAAATCAGGATTCATCCTAACAAGAAAAGAATCATCCACTAAAGCAACACGTGGGTTCAAATCCTCTAATCCTACATGTGACTCATTGGCTACCTCAAATTGAGAACTATAAGTGTGTATAACATCAACATCTCTATCAACTTTAGAGGACTCAGAAAGGAGTCCCATTCATACTCATGGAACTTGTATCTGAACTACGACTAGGATGCATATACCATGAAGGTTTGGGACACCATGATGTAGAAGGTCTAGTTTCATCAAAAGTAGCACTTTCTCTTTCCATTAAATGAACAAGATTCTTTCATTGATGCTCTCTCAAAGGATCTTCTATATCTGATTCTTATTCTAAAGTTGCAACTGATGCATGGGTGAGTGAACTATCTGAAACCCCCCAAAGGAGATTAGTGAAAGGGACCCAATCTTCATGCATATCCTACTGATTTGTCAAATTAGGTACATACTCAGGCTCATCTTCACTATCTGACTCATCAAAGAGAGGGTTAGTGCGCTTGTTGTAATTCTCAAATCATAGGCCAACTGGATTCTTGGCCTTGCACCTAAATTGAGCATGATCAAGAGGTTCAGATCTAGCATCCAAATTGTGATTAAGAGGGCCGTATCTAGGATAGCCCATCTGTCAAACAAAAGTATACCCTCTTCCATAAGCCTTGGGAGAGGGAGAGAAGTTCTCATTGTGCATATATTTTTCTTCTCTATAGATCCAGTCTCTAACAAATGT
>MU227591.1:385272-399226 GCA_018584345.1 Thuja plicata | reverse complement strand
CTTCTCTATAGATCCAGTCTCTAACAAATGTCTCTTCTTTCTCATCTTGAATAGGCACTGATGACTCTATAAATGTGCCAAATAAGGTCATAGCTGAAGAGGAAGGTTTCTTTTCTTGTGAAGGCTTTCCATAAGACCGAGGTGAAATTGGTAATTTTGTGAGGGAGTTGATAGCCCCCCATACCAAGGTCTACATAATTAAGCTGGTATTTGCATCCAGCTAAAGTTGCATCAAAATATTCTGCTTCTCTATTGAGGGGAACATGAGCCCCTACTGAAATTGAATTAACAGATAAAGTGTTATCCCCAGGTATACAAATCTCTATTCCATTGTAGGGGAACTTAACACATTTATGATAGGTAGATGACATTGCTTGCATGTCATGAATCCATGGTCCACCAAGTAAGATATTATACGCAAGGGGTCTAGCATCAACTATTTGAAATACAATATCCTTTTCAATAGGGCCAATCCTAACAGGAAGGATGGCCAACCCCTTGGAACTTCTTTCTACTTCATCATAGGCTTTGATAGTAGTCCTTTTTATGGTATCTATGACTTTCTCAGAATAACCCAATTCTTTCAAAAGATTAAAGGAATAAATATTAAGCTTAGCACCCATATCTATCAACATGTGCCTGACACAAGTTCTATGGATCATGACCTCAATATGGAGGGCAAGATTGTGTGGATGGCTCAAAGGTTTATCATCATCTTTTGAAAATGAAAGGAAATGAGGGCTAGCAATGTGATTAACCATATTCTAGAATTGATCAACATCTAAGTTGTTGGGGATGTTTGCCATGCGCAAAGCATCCTCAAGAATTTTTTAATGTCTTGGAGACAACTCTAAGATCTCAAAGATCAAAATCTGAGTTGGGGTTCTTTGTAACTGATCAACAAGGCTATAGCTTGACTTAGGATTAACAATTGGTTTCAAGGTGATAGGCTTGGATGTCACTTTCTTAGGTTTATTGGATTGAATTATATTGGGTCCTCTAATGACAATGGGACCTTGACTTTGTGTAATAGCATTAAGATCTTGAGACGATACTCTGGAGTTGGGACCCCTTAGCACCACAACAAGTTCTTTATCAAAAATAGGAGGAGAGTCTTCATCTAGAGCATAACCATAAGGATCTCTTCCACTCATCATGTTGAAATTTTCTTCTACAACTTGAAGCATGCTGATAGTATTTTCCGCATGGGTGTAAGTATAATTGACCTCAACCCTGCCATTCTTAACTTTAGAGGTTTCCCCATTTTCATACTTAGGCAAAGGTTCCTTGAATACCTTATGATCAGCGTTGGTGTTCAATCCATCTATTGTAATTTGTACACTCTCAATGAGATCTTGAATGATATGCATGATTTTCCAGTAGTGTTCAATGTCATGTCCAATACCATTATGAAATATGCAAAAGGCTTTCTCCTTCCACCAATGTGGTTTAACTTCAGGTATATGAAAATTGGTAGCATCTTGAGGATGTGCCAAATTGTTAGCAATAAGTTTCTTTAAAATTTCCTCATATGATTCACCAAGTTTTTCAAATTGACATCTTTCACTCTTAGGCTTACCTTGGTAGCTTGGATTACTTTCTTGTTGAATTGAGGTATTGAGCTTCATAGCTTGAGCACCACTAGATAAATGAAGCATAGGTTGATCTTTGGGTTGGGAGGAATCTACAACTCCATCATTAATCACTTGTTTATTACTATTCCAGTGTTGGTTTTTCCCTTTATCCTTATTATAGTTGTTGTTTTGACCATTGTTGTTGTTACTTCCATGTTTGGTCAAAACTCATTGTTCTCTCAAAACATCCTCAATTCTACATGCAGTCTCAACCATGGTGTCAAATGAATCAAAAACCATTTTCTTAACTTCATACCGCAATTTGGGAAGCAAGTTTCTAACAAGGATGTCAATATTTTCATTATCAGGAATGCTTCTATAATAGCAAGAGCACTTTCACCTCCACCTTTGCAAGAAAGTAACAAAGGATTCCCCTTGATTCTTCTTTAAGCTACATAATTCCAATAAGGTGACAGATCTTGAAACATTGTATGCGAAGTGTTGAACAAATCTGTGAGCAAGCTACTTGAATGTCCTAACGGAGGGGGGGGGGTTATCTTAGTAAACCATTCCACTACTTTTCACTTAAGACTTTGTGGGAATAAACTCATGAGATAAGAGTAATCTTGATGGAACTCAAAACTTATGGTATAAAACTGGCACACATGATCATGTGGATCTCCACTCCCATCATATTTTTCATATTGAGGAATTTCAACCTTTTCAGGAAATTCTTTCATGTCAACACTCTTATCAAAAGGATTAGGACAAATCGAATCCAATGAGAAAGAATTCTTAGGTGCGAACATCTTGTCCATTTTTCTTTGCATTTCATTCATCTTCTCCTCTTAGGATGGACCTTGCTTCTTAATCTTTTTATCCACATCAAAGTTGTAAGGGACTCTACTAGCCTTGTTGATTAAACTCTCTAGGAACTTATCCTTGTTTTTCTCCATATTTTCATAAAGTCTTGGGAGGTATGAGCAAAGCTCAAGCTACTACCCCCATATTGTGAACCATAATGATCACATTGTGAAGGTGGCCTTGAGTTCCTAGGAGGGGTTTGTCTCCTATAATGATCATGTATTGAGGCCCTTCTTCCTCTAGGGCTAGGAGATCATAAGGGTGATCTTGAATGCCTCCTACTTCATGGAGTCCTAGGAGGAGTGGATGAAGGAGAACTGTTTCCACCACTAACATGCATATTATTGAATGGATCATTAAGTTGTCAAGCCAAGAGCCTATCTTGCTTTTCTTGAAAGGCTTTCTTTTCCATTTCTACCAAAGTCTATCTCTCCCATTCTAGGAGTCTAATTTGTTCTTCCTTAAGAGCTTGTTCATCCAGGAAGGCTTTCTTTTCACACTCAATCCTCCTAATCCTTTCAGTCGTGTAACTTGAAGAGGTCTTGAGTGGTGAACTTGGTCTTGAATTTATAAACAAGTTGTTGGTAGAAGTTGTATTGACATGGGTGTCATAACGTTCATATTTTTTCTTTCATGTTGTGGTAACTCATCATCATAAGCATGTATTTTACCTCTCTCTCTCTCATTCCTTTGGTGTGCATCTAGATATCTTGTTGAAATAAGGGGTGAGGCAGGTCTACTGTTATGAGAGGAACCACTGAATGAAATAGCATCTCTACTCTTTGCAAACATATCATCATAACATTTATCCATGAATTCCCTCTCCCTCTAAGTCATTGTGTAACTCATATCCATAGATGGGCGAGGAGATAATAAGTGGGTACCCAACTCACTAAGGTGACTCTTGGAATCAAACCACACTTCTGAGATATTCCTAGGTGATTGATCAAATATGGGTTCTTTTTCCTTATGTCTTTGGCGAGTTTGAACTAAGGGTTATTGGTTAAAGACCACCTAAGGTCATTTTCCTTGATTTAATTGATATCTTGTTGTAATTGGCATGAAAGAAAAGGTACTAGCTGATAGGATGACCCTAAGAGATGTTGGTACCAAACTAGGATAGTCAAGGCATTAACTTGTCCAAAAAGAGGTGATAAGATAGAAATTTGAAAAGAGGCGTAAGCCAACACTACCACAGAGGTGCCCAATAAATTCGGGTGAATACCCTAGCACATATGGATTAGGAGGATGGTCTTACCCAAATTATATTAATTGAAATTAAATTTGTATGAATGTGGATGGACAAGAGACTACCAAAACTCTCCAAGTGTGTTATCAAAGAATCTAAAGGTTTATCTTTTCAACAAGGACTATTTCTAGCTCACCAAGCTCCAAGCAAGGTCACTTGTGAAATCAAAGATCACTAATTCAAGAGGTCAAAACACAAAAATCCAAAGCTAAACAAGCTTCTAGCATCAGGGTAAGTAATCTAATCTGACCTGAACCAACCAAGGAAACTGGAAATGACAGGGTAGCAACCAAGCAAGCGGTAGATGACAGTAAATAGCTTACTGGAAGATATTTTCGTGGAACAAAAAGCTTTCTCATGCGAGGATTAGCACAGGACCATGCAAAAAAATGGAAAAATTTGTGTGAAGAAAGACCAAACTGGTGTGACAGGACAGCAGCAAACTAACAGCAAGTTTGTAGAATATTGCACGAGGATTCTCACAGTGCTGCGCGAAGAAACATAGCGAGCCACAGGGAGAAACAATTTTCTCGTGCGAGGGTTTTGATAGAAAGGAACCAGAACTCAATTTTGTTCATTTTAAATAACCAACTAGATGTATTAATAGATTTTATCATCAATCAGGCACACAGAAAAATAATCAGGGATTTCAAGCAATTAATGTCTTCAAACAATGAGCAAGGGACAAGGCAACCTTGCACATGAACATAGAGAGTGACATAGTATTTCTACTCCATAAAATTCTACTTGTGTATGTTCTTAAAATGTTTTGCAATCACGCACATAGTCCTAGAAAATAAAAATTTGGTTGCACTATGGTTCTTAATAATGGTTTGACTTTGCAACTTTTGCAATCTCAAGTGGGTGAAATCCAATCCCAGTGCATCGAGGTTTTGACACAGTCCAAGAATTTAATCAATCGTGAGTTGTTGAGGAGATCTGACAACCCATAGGAAACTACACCCATGGAGATTTCTTCCATAAGGAAATTTATATAGTGGTTGTTTCTACCATGGAAAAAATGGCTATTACCACTTGAGGTTCCATCCACATGGTTTCCCCAATAAAGAGAATGTCCACTGCGGTTAACCCTCTCTAACAAGGAAGACTCACAATATGGACCACATGGGGACTTAGTTTGGATTCAAGTGTTCTAACTTTTTGATTCTCCCAAAAGGGAAAAAAGAATAATCCTCTAGCCTCTTCACCTCACCCAAACATAGCAAACAAGATTAATTGACCCACTAATTTTAAATCACCTCACCCAATGTAAACCAAGTTTGAAGTAAAGACAAATCCTTCCTGACCTACAAGGGGATCTATCGTCAAGAAGAAATTCACATGTAACACAAGAGAATGAAGCCCACTCTCTCAAGATCACCATGAATAGTGTTCATAGGGCCTAATTACTATGTGAAACATATATGCAAGAAAGTAAATCTAGCTCTATTTTTAGAGCACCAATTGGAAATGTGATCTATAAAAGCAAGAAACACTTAAGATAAAAACAAGAGGTTCATTATTATTTCTAAAATCCAAATTTTATAGAGATGCAACAAAATACCTCAAATCCAAAGAAACGCAAGAATTTTTTTGTTTATCTATGCAAGTCCAGATCAGAAACAACAACAAAAAATCAGAAACCACCAGAAACAGTAAACATTAAATGAAAAATAGATATAGAGACAGAAATGAATCTTCTGCCCCACGGTGGGTGCCAAGAATGTGTGCTAAAAATGTGTCACACATCTATGAGTCATTATATCCAAGATCAATCAAGAATGAGATCTCAAATGGCGACTCATAGCTCTCTATTCATGGAGTGCAAAGGTGTGTGATGGAGGCCCTTAGATTGACCTAGTTTATGCAACTACAAGTACACCATAAAATGAGATATTCTATATGATAATGCATGATTTTGTCTATATAATAATGGAATTAATCTATATGATAACAATACATGATTATTCTATGAAAGGAAATACAAATGAAAAATTAATCTATGAAAGAAAATATGAGTTTAATCTAAAATGCAAATACAAAATTAATCTAAATGAATTTCCATGAATGCATGAGAGAAGAAGACAAGAAGAGAGAAGTTGCAATATCCAAGCTCAAGTGC
The DNA here is from genome assembly GCA_018584345.1 of Thuja plicata. Lineage (NCBI taxonomy): Eukaryota > Viridiplantae > Streptophyta > Pinopsida > Cupressales > Cupressaceae > Thuja > Thuja plicata. The sequence goes on along the minus strand of MU227591.1, from coordinate 393,417 downwards.
TGAAATTCTCCTCCAAATTCACTCTCCAAACCTAAAGCATAACAATAAAAACCTGGGATCCTAAATGAGAAGGAGAGGCTTCCTTATAAAGAATAATGGACGGTGGCGATTAAGAGGCTAATAAAGCAATGGTGGAGATTAAATCTTTCGTTGATTCATGTGCTTTAAATCTTCAAGAGGCAAAATCAAAGGCTATGAGTAAGAGGCAAAAAATCCCACCACTTAAGAAAGTGTGGAGAAAAAGGAATTTTTATTTAATTTAATTTGATTTATTTCCTTTTTTCATCAAAAAAGTGCTTTAAGTGGGGATTTTATTAAAAGAGGGATTTTTAATTAAATAAGATAATATTATTTAATTAAAAGAAGGATTTAAAAACAAGATAGAATCATTTAAATAAAAGAAAGATTTTCTTTTAATTAAATAAGATTATTTTATTTATTTAAAAGGGATATGTATTAAATAAGATAATATTATTTAATTAAAAGAGGGATTTTAAAACAATATTAAATCATTTAATTAAAAGAAAGATTTTTTTTTAATTAAATAAGATTATTTTATTTATTTAAAAGGGATATTAATTAAATAAGATCATATCATTTAATTAAAAGGGATTTTCCTTTAATTAAACAACATTATTTCATTTAAGAGATATTTTCTTTTAATTAAATAAGATTATTGATGAAATGATCAAACCTTAGGAAATATTGAAATAATTGAATTAATTACGATTTGATCAACAAAATTGATTTGAATTGAAAATGTTGCAAAGCATTGATTAAGGAATTTGATAAATTGATAAAATGATAAATGGCGCCCATAGTCCAGGTAACCATTTTATGGTGCATACATAGGTCTCCCCTGAACATGTCACCACTTGGCCTCTTCCTCCTAAACATCTCTAGTATCATAATTCCATTGATGTAAACATCTCCCTTTGTAGAAACGCGCCCCCACAATTCATACTCTACAATGAATATGGAAATTTAGAAAAGCTAGTAAAGGAAATGATATTACCAATTTATTGTAGAAGAACTTAAAAACTACCTAGAGAAATATAGCCAATAGATCCTTTGAGTGCAAATGTTGTTGCACTTAGTGAATCTATAGAGTTTGGAGTAGTCATGTTATCGTCTAGGAGCACATTACTGGGGTTTAAATCACAGTGCACAATTTGCAAAGGACAATCATGGTGCAAATATTCCATGCCATGGGCAACATCCACAACAATGCTCAAGCAGTCTCTTAATCCCAAGTTACAAATTCTATGATCATCTTTGTCAGGGTGAAAATGTTTCCCCAAGCTCCCATTTGGTGCAAATTGAAGAACCAAGCCTTTGAAGCCAGGCCCAGGGTAGGAAAATGCACTAATGATTTTGACCAGGTTGTGGCACCGACTCCTCCCTAGCACTTTGCATTCTGTGTTGAAACTCTTATTAGTTTCTTCATTCTAAAAACTAAGAGACTTGATTGCAACTATCTTACCGTCCTCCAAAATGCCTTTGTAGAAATATTGAAAGTTACCCACACCAAGCAAGTTTGATTCATCAAACTTGCCTGTTGCAATGACAAGCTCTTCATAAGAAAATTTTTGATAGCTAAGCCTTCGAAAATTCAGGTTTTAGGGATGGAATAGCTAGCCTAAAAATTTACATCTCCATAGAATCCCTAAGATGAAGGAGCACAATATAAATGTTGTAGTTGCAACAACTGATGAGACTATTTTTTTATGCTGCGAATTCTTTTCTTGAATATTCTTTGGGCATGGAGTTAATGAACAATTTTTTGGGCCACAAAGGACATGGTTTCCCATAAACAATTATATAAAAATTCTATTGGGGAAAAAACCTCCTTTTGGAATTTTTTCTGACAAATTATTGAAAGAAACATTCATGTACTGAAGTACTTTTAGTCTTGCAAGGGACATTGGTATTGGACCTGACAAAGAATTTCTAGAAAGATTCATTTTTTTGAGATTTTTTAGTTTGGAGAGTGAACCTAGAATTGGACCTTCAAAGGCATTGTGGGACAGATTTAGATGCTCTAATTCTGTGAATTCTTGAAGAGAAATTGAAATTTCCCTAGTAAGTCAGTTTCTGGAGATGTCTATGGCTTAGGCCATTGCAATTTTACTAATCTTGAGTGGCAAGGATCCTTGTAGAGAATTCCATGAAAGATTGAGGTAGAATGCCATATCTTGAAAGCTAAAAAGGAAATCAGGAGGTATCCTCCCCTCTAATTTATTGTGAGATAGGTCAATGAGGTCCAACTTCTGATATCTTGCTAAACTTTCAGCGACCTCGCCTGACAAGTAGTTGTACTGAAGTAAAAGATGCCTTAGCTATTGGGGACTACAAAGAGAATTTAGTATCTTTCCAGATAGGCGGTTGTGACTAAGATCTAGGAGTCTGAGATGTTTCATTTTACCTATCTCACTTAGAATGTCTCCTCCTAATTTGTTCCCACCCAGCCACAGTCTTTCCAACTTCTGCAATCTTCTCATTCTGGATGGAATATTGTCACTGAAAATATTATTTGTTAAACTTAAATAGGTTAAGTTTGTTAGATTGGCAATCTATTGGGGTATGCTTCCACTAATCTTGTTTTTTGATAAATCCAAGAGATTGAGATTGGAAGATAGTTGGCCTACGCACAGGGGCAACATACCAATGAGATTATTATTTGGTGCTTCTATTTCTCGCAAGAGAGAGAAATTTGTGAGAGAAGTTAGAAAATCCAATGTGTTACTACTGCCACTAACAATTTGATTGGTCAATAGATAAATTCAGGTAAGGAGGTTCAACTTACCCAGCTCCATTGGCACCATTCTGTTGAGATTGCTGATACGCAATGCAACCAAGATCACCTGCATGCAAAGACTATTACGAGACAGAATGAAACAGACAGAAGAGAGAAGGATCAGAAGAATCTATGGCGGCCGATAGGCCAGAGAATGCAAGAACATGTTGACAGAAAATAGGTTCTATATTCAACAATGTAAAATGATTACAAACTCCTTGAAGAATTACAAAGCAGACAATCCTTATAAAGGATGTCGAAACCCTAAAAAGGGAAACTAACCGAAATAGAAACTACCTAAGGTTAGCTTAAGCAAACTAGAGTGAATAGGGAAGTTACTAATTAGATCATAATGATTTAAATTAGTAACCTCGAAATACTATTACTCTAACACATTCCACTCAGCTGGTTTTGAGCTAAAACAAGTTCTATGAGATGGGAACAATTTCCAAGGGAGTTTGGTATCTTTCCACTAAGTTGATTTCCCCATAAACTTAAAAATTGCAATTTTGAGAGCTTGTTACCAATTTCCAATGGAATCTGTCCGCTAAAGGAGTTTAGAGATAGAAATAAGCTATGTAATTTCAAGAGATTCGTTAAAGAGCCTGGAATGGTGCCCGATAGGCTATTTTTCCAAAGAGAAAGAACCTACAGGTGAGAGAGCATGCCTAATATAGGAGGGATAGGGCCATGAAGATTGTTTCCGTTCAACAATAAAATAAATTAATATTGTAATAATATATGTAAACATCAAATACAAACAATAAACATTACAAAATTCATTTTCTACTTATTAGTATTTTCTGTTAGCTTAGATACTATTGCAATGAGTTTTTCTTAACTAGTTATTAAAACAAGTTCTTTCAACCAATTACAGTTTAGTATTTTTAATTATTTTTTTAAATTTTAAATTGTTTAAAAAGTTACATGTGAAATATTTAAGTTATAAAATGATAAAAATTATTTTTCTTAAAGCTTATTGGCTAATAGGTTTGGGGTCTTATACATGAATTTCTGGGAAACTCTATTTCCAAAATACAATTTTTTTGACACACTACCATGTTTAGATAAATTATAATTTCTTTTCAAATAGAATTAAAAAATATAAATGTTATTTAACATATACTTTATATTAATAATATATAAATATCTATGTAGATTATTTTAAACATGATAAATGATATTAAATTCAAAAAACATGTAATTTATTTCTCATTATAGGGTAATCAAAACATTGAACTAAATCAGTTCACAGTAACATCATAGTCAACAAGAGTTCAAAAACCCTGTAATTTCTTCATACATGTTAGGCTATAAGGTCTTCCTAGTTACGACCACATACAAAGAAAAATAACTTGAATAAGACCTATTCCTAGATCTTCCTATGTCTCGGAGCTACCCTCAAGCAGCTTCTTTTCTTCCCATCCCTTCTCTAGACTTCTTCCTTGATCTTCTTGATACCCAAACAACTGCAAGCCCTAAATTTATACACATCCAACAATAGGTCAGCCTCAACAAACTATTAAACATCCCAAGAAATGTTCTAGACCTAGTCATCCTAAACCCTAATTAAATGTCACATTTAATCATTTCAAAAGGACCTATCCATCAAATCAATTCAGTTACACATAGACCCACCTAGGAAATCATGTCATTCAGCTCCACCGATCACAAACATGACCACAACTTTAGTCAATCAACTGGTAAACTCCCTAAACCAATGTCATGAAGAAAAACACCAACCCAAAAGATAAACAATAGGATCTCTCAAACAGTGCCGCCTGGAGAAGTGTGATCATAGAACTTGACTCCATAAACTGCATTGAACAAACCATTTTCATCACTCCTGTCAAATATATCTACAGATCGACTGATTGTAGAATCTCACAAAACTGCCTGGAACCAGAAACTCGTTCTTACATCCACTCATAGAATCCAATAGAACTCAGGCATGGTAACTACAAATGATTTGTGATCATATGAAAAGCTTCTTAATGACCCCATGAATACCATATTATGACCGCACCTTGTGACAATACAAAGAACTTCACCGAGGTAGCAATCGCCCAACATGTGACCAAGAATGCAAAACAAACACAAATCTAGTAACAAAAGTTCACCAAAACACCAATTGTTTTTGTATTATGCAATATTACTAAGGACCCAAGATGCTCCTACATTAGACACCTAGCGTATAAAATATTTTCCATGAGAACAACTCGTGAAAATTTGCAAGAACAAGGGATAGTAATACCATACTTATTCTTCACTTACAAATCCTCCTCATCTGCAACCCGCATTGTCTTCCTCCTACCATCAACCAAGTCCAGTAAATGATTTAGATCCAACTCACCATCAGGTCCAACTTTAGGTTCATCCTTCAGGTCTTCTCTCAACTCATATCTTTTGCAAAGACTCAGATTCTTCACCTTCTTCTCCTTATCCACCAAAGGAATCAATCTGCACCTCTTACCATCCTTTCTAATGGTTATTACATTCTTTCTATAGTCATGAAGAGACGTTGTGTCATACTGTCAAGGTCTACCAAGTAAAACATGAAATGCAATCATGACCACTATGTCACATAATACTGCATCCTTATAAGAACCAATTCAAAAATTCACAATGCATTGTTCCCTTACTTCAACCATAGGAGAATCATACAACCAACCAATCCTATAAGGTCTTGGATGTCTAAGTATTTTCAAACCAAGCTTTTGCACCATCTCTTCGAAAACTAAGTTATCAATACTTCTACCATCTAGAATCACCTCATAGCACTCACCTCCAACCTTTCATCTGGTCCTAAATAAACTCTTTACATGATAAGGTTGTGTCTCCTTATTCACCATCAACCTTCAGAGCATAAGAGTTTCCCCATCTTCAGAAGAATTATTAGTAGATGGTCCACCTTCGTCACTCACACAAGAAACTCTCTTGTATTCCTACCATTGAAAATCCATGTGGCCTTTAAAGACACACTTAAAGAAAGTACCTCTAAACTCTTTACCACCATTACCTCCCTTAGGTGTAACCAATTTAGCTTCTACTTCAGCCACTTTCTTGCCCTTATCACCACCAACAACTTTATTCTCTTTTCCTCTAGAGTTATTATGTTGTTTCCTATTCACCTTATCTTCTTCCTTCAAGGCATACTGATAAGCCTCCTCAATATATCCAATCTTAAACATACTCATCTCATCCTGAATGTTTAACCTCAAACCATTCACATACCTAGCCACCTTCTCCTTAGAAATCTCCTTGTGAACACATCTAATGGTTAACTTATAAAATTCTTCGGTGTAATCCTTCACACTCAAATTCTTCTTCTTCAGGTTCTGCAACCTCTTGAATAACTAAAATTCATAGTCCTTTGGTATGAACTTAGTCTTCAACTTTGAAACTATTAGCCTTGACCAAGTGATCTTCATTTCACCTTCTTCCCCTCTATCCCTCTATATTTATTCCCACCAAAAATTTTCCTAACCTTTCAAATTTGTCTACGCCAACCTTACTCTCCAAAGGGTCTTGGATATTTTTTTAGCTTAAAGTGATTATCTAACTCATCTATCTAATTGAAATCGGGTCCTCCAGACTCAATGTACCTGAGAAATTAGATACTTCTAACCTATAACCAGCACCAAGCCTATTTATAGGTCTCACTAAGAGCTCAAATCCATCACTCCCAACAAATCTAGCAACATCTGCTACTCCAAATCCCTTTGCACCCTCCTCAAAACCATCATCAAATACATGATTCTTCCATATCCAACAACAAAATTCATGTTCCCATCCATGACCTCATTCCTCAAAATGGTCAACTCATTCCTAACCTCCGCTCAGATATCTTCCTTCATCTACTCCATCAACCTAGGGTTCATTCTCGGCGGCATCCTACCGGATCTAAAGTGTAACTTCCTCTAATCAGCGATCTGGTTCACCAAAGATGATACCCTAACCGTTGCAAAACCCCAATTCTCAAGAACAACCCAACTAATAGAAAAAAATTATCCTTTCGATCACCTTGTCTAACTCCTTCTCTAGTGCGAGTCAAATCCAACCTCTACCACCTCACAACAATGCTACAGGAATGCCACAAGTCTAGAACTCAGATTGGTAGCCACCATAACATCCAAACCTTTTTCTCTAATACCACTTGATGGATTCAAGGATAGAGAATCCCCAAATGAGATGTCAAATCCTTGTAGCAAGATTCAACAAAGAGGAAAACAACAAGATACAAACAAGAACAAGTTTTGCATCCAAATAATAACTTTATTTGATCCTAATTTCTTCATACATGTCAGCCTATAAGGCCTTCCCAGTTATGGCCACATACAAACAAAAATAGCTCAAATCAGATTTATTCCCTCATGTTTAACTAGAGTGTTGAGAAACATCTCACGAGATGGTGAGAATAAGACATGATGAAGGAAGGCATCACCCAATTCTCCCTTAGGGTATTGTCTATTTTGATAAGAAGTGATGTGGGATTTTGTGATGTATAAGGTTTCAATAAAAATTATATCCCACATTCCCTTTCTAGTTTAAGGATAAAGATACAAGCTACCACAGGTCTCACCCTATTCAATTGTCTTCCTCCCCCTATCTCTCCCTTTCCCATTATCTCCCTCTCCCTCTCCCTATCCCCTTCTCTCCCTCACCCTATCTCCATCTCACCCTATCGGTTCACTCCCACTCTATCCCTCTTCTAACCCCCTTCTCTCCCTCTCTCGCTTGTCTTTCATGGTAAAAAATCTTATCTTTCTAATGCAAGAGCATCCTGGGTGTAAGGGCAATCTTGTATCACCCAAAAATATTTTTGTTTGCTTTTCAATAAGGGCTATCTTGTGCAGAGCTGCTATTTATGGAAACTTGATATTTTTAGTAAGTTGTTCATACAATCTCAGAATGTTCTGATTTCACATGTGGAGGTTCCTCTCAGTCTTATCATCCTGCCAGTAAAGTTTCATGGCTAGATCAGGTCTAGTTTTGAAGATATTAAAGATTTTTGGTATTGGCAGTAGGGTACAGAAACTTTGAACTCAGTTTTGAAGGCTTTAGAGGCCCCGGATGAGGTCAAAAATTTGGGTGACGGGTGCTTGTGTGGGTCAGGCCTATAGAGAACTTCGAGGCCTTTTCAGATCGGGGTCATAATAGTCAATCGGGTCAACTGGTGATGACTTATGGTCTTCGAAAGTTGGGTCACCTGAAATGGCAAAAAATAATTTTTCTTCAAAATTTTTGTTCGGGTTTCAAAAGTTATTTTGAGCCGACTATGATGTAATAAATTGTAAAATAAAATAATTCTAAGTTTGGTCAGCCCTATGGGCTAAATTTTTGGAACC
>MU227591.1:315139-371820 GCA_018584345.1 Thuja plicata | reverse complement strand
ATGATTTGATCAAGGAAATTGATATAATTGATATTGTTGATATTTGAAAATATTGATTCAGGGATTTGATAAATTGAGAAATGGGGCCCAAAGTCTAGGCGACCATTTTAGGGTGCATACACCTATACCAGAGAATCCTTGGGAGGATATTAGTATGGACTTTGTTCTTGGTTTACCAAGGACTCAGCGGAGACGTGATTTAATCTTTGTGGTGGTTGACAGATTTTTGAAGATGGAACATTTCATTCCCTGCAAGAAGACTAGTGATGTTGTTCATGTAGCGGAATTATTTTTCAAAAAAGTGGTGAGGCTACATGGTTTTCCAAAGACCATAGTTTCAGATCAAGACACTAAGTTTGTTGGATATTTTTGGTGTACATTGTGGAAGAAGTTGAAGACAAATTTGAACTTCAGTTTGTTGCATCATCCATAGACTAATGGACAGACGGGGGTGGTGAATAGGAGTTTGGGGAATTTGCTGAGATGTTTGGTTGGAGATAAGCCAACAAGATGGGATTTGATTTTACCACAGGCAAAATTTGCATACAATAATTATGTCAAAAGGAGCACTGGTAAATGACCATTCCAGATTGTATATGGAAGTAGTCCAAGAAATGCATCTAAATTGAGGAAGATAGATAAAGGAGAAATAATTAGTGTTGAGGCTGAGGATTTTGCAGAACACTTGAAGAACATCCATGAGGAAGTGAGGAAGTACATTACCAAAATGAATGCACAGTATAAGACTAAGGCAGATGAGAAAAGGAGACATAAGGAATTTTAGGTTGCGGATGAAGTCATGGTTCACTTACAGAAGGAGCAGTTTCTAGTTGGTACATATAACAAGATGAAAATGAAGAAGTTTGGACCATGTAAGATACTAAAGAAGCATGATTTAGGAAATGCATATGAGGTAGAATTGCCTAGTGAGCTGAATATTTCACCAGTGTTTAACATTTTAGATTTGACAGAGTATCATGAAGGAGGTGTTGAAGATGAGATCATAGTGGCACAGTGGAGTATTCCAGCAAGTAGTTCAGATAGCAAGGAGATTGAAGACATACTGGACATTCGTGTTGGTAGAAGCACAAGGAATAGGACATATGAAGAATATCTGGTCAAGTGGAAAGGATGACCTGTTGAAGATTCATCATGGCTGACAAGGGAGGAGGTTAACCATCTTGGTTTTCCTCTGCACACCTGAGTCGTGACAGGGTCACTTCTCAAATTACCCAAGGTGTCTGATGCAGGAGCATCCTGGGTGTAAGGTCAATTTTGCATCACCCAAAAATATTTATGTTTGCTTTTCAATAAGGACTATCTTGTGTAGAGCTGCTATTTATGGAAACTTTCTATTTTTAGTAAGTTGGTCATACAATCTTAGAATATTCTGATTTCACATGTGGAGGTTCATCTCAGTCTTATCAACCTACCAGTAAAGTTTCATTGCTAGATCAAGTCTAGTTTTGAAGATATTAAAGATTTTCGGTATTGGCAGTAGGGTACAGGAACTTTGAATTCAGTTTTGAAGGCTTTAGAGGCCCCAGATGAGGTCAAAAATTTGGGTGATGAGCACTTGCATTGGTTAGTCCTGTAGAGCACTTTTTGGCCTTTCCAGATTGGGGTCATAATAGTCAATCAGGTCAACTGGTGATGACTTATGGTCTTCAAAAGTTGGGTCACCTGAAATGGCAGAAAATAAATTTTCTTCAAAATTTCTGTTCGGGTTTCAAAAGTTTTTTTGAGCCAACTATGATGTAATAAATTGTAAAATAAAATAATTCTAAGTTTGGTCGGCCCTATGGGCTAAATTTCTGGAACCTTCTCGGGCTGTAGAAATTGCCTATATAAAGAAGGCCCGTAGTGTTGTCTAGGGCAGTTCTGGGGAGATCTGGGTAATAATTCAAGGCTTTGTCCTATAGAATATTGTAAGGGGAATGCCCATGTGGCTTTGCATATTGTAATATTGAAATTTTTTAATTCCACATTTGTGGAGATAATAAGAAGCCCATTTTCTGTTCTTGCAAATTGTTGTTGCTTCTCTGTTTCTGTTATGTGTTTGTGGTATTAAGGAGAGCACCCCTCATCACTTTCACTCTTTATAATTTCTAATAATTGAGATGATAAGCTACAAAGTAGGTCTATAGTACAAAAACAAAAAATTATTACTCATATTTTATTGTTTTAGATTTGTGATGGGATTTTTATTAGAGTTAGGGTTTGGTATACAATTAAGTTTAGGGTTTAATTATCATTTAGATTCATTCTTATTATATTTTATTATAATATTTCCATATTATAGTTTTTTTTGTATTGAACATGAATGATCTAAAACCTAATTCAACCGAAACCCAAACCCTAACATTAACAAAAATTTAATAATAAACATATGCCCAAGAATTTTTCTAGAATAGTAAACCTATTTATAACTAACATTAACCCTAATCTAACCTTAAATCTAATACTATTCTAATTGCAACCATAATGTAACCTTAATTATTTATTAACTCTTAACCTTAACTCTAATTAGGATTAATCATATCCCTACACCCAACCTTTGTTAAAGAGAATTAACCCTAAAATCATGATTTATCCTTGAAATCTAACACGATTTGAGCCCTAAAAATAACTCTAACCCTTTATCCATAGTTTAATTTCAATACTAGCCAAAATTTTAATCAAACTCCAACCCCATACTAAATCTAATTAAAATGATTTTACTATCTTACCAAATTTTAGATTTAGTTGTATTGATCATGCATACCCTAAACCATAATTCAATTATAACCCTAACCCTAAAATTAACTTTAACTGAAAACTAACCCTAAAATCAAGATTTATTCTATAATAGTAACCTTATTCACAACCTAATTGGGTGATGTCACAATAGTGTGTCCCACTTTTTGGGATGAAGGAAATTTGGTTTTGCAAATATTTTCCAAATTTAACCCCTTCTCTCAAAGCCACTAGTTCACACGAAGGGGGTACAAGCCTTCGCGTTAACCCAATGATGTTTGGGTGTTCACCTGAAGACCCCCCTTCATTTGAACTACCCCACATAGGGGTGTTCACGTGAAGACCCCCTTCACGCCAACACCCTTTTGGCCAGTTTTTTTTAATATATTTTCGATAGTCCAATTCACTAAATCACCTTTCACTATTGGAGATCTTGTGGACCTAGGGCTTAGAGTGAACCAGTGATGACTAGTGTGACATCTACAGATCTTGAGATATTTTGACCTCTTCCGATTGTCATTATTATCAGGTACACATATTGTTCCCCTTTTTATTGTAAATTATATGTTTTATATTTATTTTAGTTAGTTTTTTGTTTTAAATAATTTTAGTTAGTAGAAAATCATAGCAGAAATATTAGAAAACAATAGAAAACCGTCATAGAAATTTTAGAATATATTAGAAAATGTTAGAAAACCATAGTAGAAATGTTATAAAACATTAGAAAATCATAATAGAAATGTTAGCGAATGTTAGAAAATATTTAGAACAAATTAAAGAACATAAGAAAATATTAAAAAATATTTTTTTTAAAATTGTTTTTAGTTAGTTATATATTAGGAATCTCTCTCTCTCTCTCTCTCTCTCTCTCTCTCTCTCTCTCTCTCTCTCTCTCAATTATGTATATGTAAGAGTTATGTATAAATTTTATTCATGTATAGTTAGATGTTAAAATATTATCCTAGGACCCCTTAGTACATCCTATGACCCTTTAGGACCCCTATTGTGACATAAAAATCTTTAAGAACCCTTAGGACCCTTTAAGACACCTATGATGACCTATTAGAACTCTTTAAGAACCCTTAGGACCCTTTATGACACATGACCCCTTAAGATGACCTATTAGAACATATATGACCCCTTAAGACACCTAATACTCCTTATTAGGACCTTTTGCGAGATAATATTCCTTAACAACCCTTATTATGACATAATGACTTTAAGATGACCTATTACAACACATGACCCATTAAGACACCTAGTACCTAGGTTATTAGGACCTTTTTTGATGTAAGATTCCTTAACAACACTAATTATGATATGAAGACCCCTTAAGACCTAATAGGACTAATAGGACCTATTAAGACCAATTAAGACCTAACATGTCTAATAATACCTAATAGGTCCCCTTAAGACTTAATAGGTCTTATTAGGTCTTAATTGTCATAAGTAATCTAACTAATGTCATTAGTAATCTAACTTATATGTAACTAATAAACCATAAGTATTCTAAGTAATCTAACTAATATCATTAGTAACCTAACTAATGTCTTAAGGGGAGATCTTAAGGGGATAAATTAAGGGGATCTTTAACTAATAAGTAATCTAATAAGTATCATAAAAATAAACAAGTTAATATTTAATTAATGGAACATAAGTAATGTAAGTAATATCATCCATTTAGCATGTTCACTTTAAGAAACATAAAAACATGTATATAATGATGTATATATATCAACCATCGAACCATCAAAACATACATATAAAACCATATGTATAAAGCATACATAGATCTATATATTAAAACCATTGAACCATCAAATAGGTCCATCATATGTTTAAATATATCAACAAAGTATAGTCCATCATATATTTAAATATATCAACAAAGTATAGTCCATTTAATCTAGATATATCAAGTAGGGCCTAACACATGAAATATGTATGTAATCATTTTTAGACCAACTCAAGTGGTTCAAAGCTTTCATGGAGAACAACTAATATTCTCTCATGATCCTCACTATTTATTCTTCACTTACGATGTCCACGTCGAGATTAAACTAGATGGAGGAAAATGGAGGTGGAAACTACTAGGTGGCTATACTAAAACACCGTATTGTCTAGTTGGTAATAAAAAAAAAAGTGAATACCACATTGAATTACTTTAATTTTCTTGAAATATGTTCCCTCTAAAAGAACTGAACTTGCAGGTCACAAATTTTAACAATATAAATTTAAAAAAAAAAAAATTAAAAATTTGTTAAAAGTTTGAAATTTTAAATTTACAAAATGAGTTCAATATATTATTATAAAGCATGAAAACCTATGGGGAACAACATTCCATCGCTTTCTTCAAGTTTAATTAACTTCATCCTTTCTATAGTACATCACAATAAATGTTGGCAAGTTGTACATTTATAGAGTGGTATAATACACTTGAGGGTTGTCATTTATGGCAATACTTTTGGAATGATGATCGCTTGAAGTTATTTATAGTTATGGATATACAAATAGCAAAATGACTAAGAATAGTAAACAAAAATACAAAGTATAGTAGTACAATTTTGGCCAGCGAAGATAGTATATGATGCATGGGGAAATGTGAGATTAGAGGAAGATATTTTGGAGTATGTAGGATGTTCTGGTAAGGTCGCTTGAGTTTTTGTGATGATCACACAGAGTTACTATATCTTGAAGTCATGTGAAGATAGAGTAAAAGGGATACATGGCAAGTGAACAGTCGTGATGATTAAGGGAGTATTTTGTGGAATCCTAGTGTGCTAAGTTGGATTGTGATTCTAGATTACCTATTCTTTGGTAGGATATGGTCGCTGAATTTGTATTCACTCTTTGAGTATATATTAATTCTATTTTGTAATGTATTAGAGAGTCGACTGTATAATGCAAGCTTTGTTGTAAAGAAAAAAAAGAAGTGATGAGATGATATGAAGCAAATAGAATGCATGGATGCATTGTAATGTAAGACATATGCAAGCTACAATTGGAAATATGTAAGCATAGATGATGCTTGTAATGTTCACTACTGAGAATTGATTGTAACAAAACAATTTTTTATCCTAAAAGAATTGTGCTCAATATACCTTTAACAGGGTTTTGTATTCCCCTAACATGGAAATGTACTAATTTAATATTCATCTCCTAAAAGGCCTAGGTCTCCTAACATGGACACTATTCTTTTACTGCATATTTGTGGGTACCATTCCCACCAGTATGTTCCCTTGGCCAGGGTTTGCTTGACAATAATCATGGTGTTATCAGTTATGTGTTATGTGCTTATGTTCTTTTCATTTCAATAATTGTATGGTTAAGTTGGAATTTATTAAGTTCAGGTTTAAAGTGTTTTAATATCGATTCACCTGACACNTTCACCTGACCCCCCCCCCCCCGCCCTTCTCAGTATTACTTAATCCCAGTGATTTATATAAGATAATTTGGCCCTTGGAAAGAACTTTTTACAGCTTAAGGGAGATCGAGATGGATTCTAAAAGCTTGGAGGAAAACTTTGAAGTTGTACTTGAAGATATTGACAAAGAAAAAGTAGAGAATGGTGACTTAAAATTCAAATTAAGAAGAGAGATGGATTCATTAGGAAACTCAAAGAACATCTTGAACTTTCTATAAGTCAGAGACAAGATCTTATGCTTAAGATAAAAGAGAATTCAAACAATGATAATTTAGATCAGATAATATAGCTTGAGCAAGAGAAAGATATATTAAAGCTTGATTATGAAACTAATTCACTACAGATGGCTAAAGAGATTAAAAAAGAAAAGGATGCTAAGAACAAAATTGAAGAAAACTTGAAGGATGCTAATATTCAGATAGGATAAATGAATACTGAACTTGAACACTACAAGAACAAGTATCCTAAATTGGAGAAATACAATGAGGTCATAAAAGGAGAACTCATTGAGGAGAAGAATCATATTGAGAGACTTCACATGAGTAGTAACTTGATCGATGAATAGAGAGACAGACAAAAACCTAAAGGAGACATGACTGGTGTTGGATTTTGATGAGGCATATTAATGACATATTTTAGATGCCCTAGGATAGCTTTTGCTAGGACCTTTTCCATGTTTTATAATACTTTCTTAAATACTTTTTACTCATATTTTCTATTATGTGGCATGCTGCTACCAGACCTATGCTATGGTTAAAACACACTTAAATATGGTATTCTTGGATGAATATGCTATGTTATTTAGTTTTGAATTATGATTATGTCTCTATGGATGAATTCGTTGTTTGAACATGAATGATGCATGCATATTTTTGTGTTGATTATCATAAATGTATCTATCCTAACATCTAAAGTGCAGCACATCAATATAGAAACCATCATCTTGAATAGGTAAAACATACCCATGCATTGGATGCTCGACCCGGTCTTGTAGTAGGTTCACATAGAGGAATGTAAAGCGCAACACCAGAAAGTGGATCTAGGGTGATCAAGGTGGTAACAGTCAAACAAAGACCAAGGCAAAATAATGAATTCTCTGAAGAAATATAGGAGAGAGTGGGAAGATATATTTTTGTCAAAAGCATTTCTTTCCTCTTTCCTGGACCTATTCTATCTCCAGTTTTATTGTTTCCCTATATGTTTGATAGGACTGTAATAAAAGCTCTGCCTATCTCTATGGCATGATTAGTTAGCAGTTAGATGTTTTTATTATTTAAATAAAGCCCCACTCCAACGTGAGAAGGAGGGTGTTATCAGTTATAGTTTACATTATGTTGTATTACAATTATTATGAATCTTATAATTTTCTTTTTCAATCAATTACAAATGAAGTGTTCATCTTTAGTTCAGTGTAATTGAGTTTGGATACTCACTCAAGGGGGGCACTTGATGAGGAATCTATGTTAGCCAGTTAGAATCATTTGCATGTAGTTTTAGTTTCCTACATCTTGATATCATAATTCTAGTATTAACACAACTCCTGCAGCCAAAGCCGTAGGATAGTCCAGTACTTCCTGCAGCCAAAGTGGTAGAACTATTGAAGCATTATAATTGTGTTTCAAAGTTGTAGTATTCCTTTGGAATTTTCACTTCCACATTTTCTTTCCAACATTCTTTAAAGAATTCTTTTCTTGTAGCTACAGATTAATTTCATTTCCAACATTCAATTATTGCAGCTATAGAATAGTTTCCTTTTAAAGCAATTTGTTTCCTGCAACCATAGTGTGGTATGAGTAAGAATCCTTGGTGCATATACTTTTCTGGACCATTTCAAGTAATACGTCCCTGGGTTAATAAATTAAATGAGTTTCTATAAAGGAGGATAGCTACTCAGTCGAATGTCCAATCCCTGAGTCATGGTAACTGCCTAGTTTTTGATACCTTAATAGAACCGATCATTTTTGGCGTCATTGTTGGGGACGGTATCGAGCCAAGTTCTTTTACTCAGCCATTTGTAGAATTCAATTCAAGCATGTAAATTATATTTAAATAGAGTTTTATATCAAAAATTCTTTCACTCCACCACCACAATCTTTCATTTATATGTATGCATAGAAGAAGAGACGCTCTAGGAAGGTACTTACCAAACTACCCCAACAACCGTTCAGGAGATATCTTTGTACCAGAAGATGACAAAGAGGATGTTCAATTTTTGGATGCAATTTTAAACCTTCATGTATCATCATAGTCATCATCATCTTTAGAAGGTGATCCACTAAACTTTCACCTTCTAGAAGGACAAATTGAGTTTAATATGTTTGCAGAAGCCTTGGCCAATCTTAGAATCTAATACCCAGACAATCAACAAGAAAATCTACTACCTCTATTCATTTACCAATTGAAAGGACTCCCTCAGCATCCGCTCAGGATGAAAAATCCCCCTACCTTTCCATTTCCCATTACTGACCAACATGATAATCACAACCTCAAGAATATTCCCTCATCAACACTTCCTAAATTATATGGCCTAGTGATTGAAGACCCAGATACCTTTCTCTTTGAGTTTGATATCCTTTTCCATAGTTATGACTATACCATAGATGCCCATAGGCTCAAATTGTTTCTTTCAACTCTCAAGGAGTTTGCATTAAGATGGTTTATGGACTTAGGCCATGATGTTGTCCATGATTGGGAAGAAATGAAGGTATCATTCTTGAAAAAGTATAAAGAGTATTGTAGGGGAAATGATATGAGAGGGGATGACATCTTCAAGATGACATAGAAGGAGAATGAAAGTCTAGAGGAATATTTTTCAAGATTCTTGTTTAGTTTGTAGAAAAATACTCATCACCAACTCGATGAGGAGTTATAAAAACTTCTCTTTTTATGGGGTATAAATGAAGGATGCACTAAAGCCTTAGATATTATGGGTGGGGGATATATCACCAAATCTACATGGGGTGATATCAATAAAATCTGTCTCAATTAGTCAAGAGCTACGACTAAGAAGGGTAGAGGATACAGGTCCACATTGGGGAAAAATAATGGCACTGGGACCTCTCAGATATAAATTACACATTTGTTGTCTGACTTTAAGTAGGACATTATCAATAACATGGCCACCTAGTTGGACATGATGCAGGAAAAAAAGAGGCACGAGGACGCTGAAGCTATTCTAGCAGAATTATGTCTACATTGTAGACAAAAGAAGAGAGATTGTCGTTGCAAGTTTGTTTGCAACATGGAGAATGCATAGCTACCCACTGATTACAAGCCAATTGAAGGAGATGATAAGAAAGTATTATTTGTTTCATAATGAAGACCATGGGCTCAAAGACAATGTATGCCTCATGACCATCTTACTTTTAATGCTTTATTTTATAGTAGTCAATGAAACCCACATGTAAATGATCAATACCTTCCTTGGAATAATCTGAAACCTCAGTGGCAACCTTACCCAAGTCCTCAATGGAAACAACCCCAAGAGAATTGGCAACCTCCACAAGACAATTGGCAGCAAAATTATCAGTGGCAGGGAGGTTAGCAATGGCCAAACCACTAGTAGGGACTCTAGCAGCCACCACAACAACCCCAATAGAAATTACTTCTGCCACCTCCTTCAGCCAATATAGTACCCCTATGCCTACTCAACATCCTTCCCAGCCTTAGCCAAATCCTAATAATAGGTCTCCAACACCTTAGAAAAATGTCTATTCAGTTGACCCAAACCAATACCCTACTTACACAATCAATGACATTCATTTATATTCAAGAACTACTCTTCCAACACCTCCTATTATAACTGAAGTAACTCCAAAAGATCCCATGCCTCAAAATACTCCAGATTCCACTCCAAGAGGCCACACAGTATTACCAAAAAATTCCAGCCAGCTCCACCTCCCTTTCCACAAAGGTTGCAGAATGAGAATTCTAAGCATACAAATGATGCAACCTTTGACATCCTAGACCAACTCAAGAACATTAATGTTCAGATTCTACTTTTTCAATAAATAAAGGATGTTCCCATGTGTTGAAAGGCTATCAAAAATACCTTCTTTAAAAATCTTGTTCGTAATGGAAGGACCCCCAGATAGTCCATATCCTGGGGAAACTTGCTGATATCATGCTTAGAAAAATAGTGGTCCCCAAGTATTCTGACTCAGGTAGCCCAGTTATCAAAGTTACCATCAATGGGACATCCATAAAAAATGTTTTGATAGACATAGGAGCTTCCATAAATGTAATGACTAAGGACATCATGCAACAACTCAGAATCACTAACCTATGGGAAACACCCACTGTCTTGCATCTCACAGATAGTTCCACAATCAAACCCAATGGTGTAGTGGAGGATATAGTTGTTGACCTTGAAACCTAGTCTTATGCTGCTAACTTTATGATACTCTCTCCATGGCCACCTTAGGAGGCTATCCCATAATTCTTATATGACCTTGGCTTCCACTACTGGTGTCTTTATAGGATGTCATTTAGGTAGTATGACCATTTCTAATGGTCATAATACAAAGACATTAGCCTTATACCCGCCAGCACAACCACAAATGGATCTAGCCTCACCAATTTGGCTCGACATTGGGGAGGAAGCTGAGGTAGTCAACTCAATAGCCCAACTCATGATGTTAAAAAGGGATCCTTTCCTGCAACTATAGGAGGAGGACATCATAATCACCAACATTCTACATAATGAGTATGGCCAAGATTCATACTCCATTAACTATCTCAGCCCCATAACTATTCCCTATAAGCTTTGTACCCTGATTGTGACTTACCACCATCTCCTACAGCCAAAAAGATCTACCACCAATTGCTACCCCATGAGGTCCAAGAACCTCAATTAATGGATGCTTCTATGGTTGAACTCACATAATAGTTGGAAGTTTCCCTGACTGTTTCTTGCATATTAATAGTGAACTTACCAACCATCAACAGACATCTTTGGCCAAACTATTGAAAGACCATACCACAACTTTCACCTGGGACTATTTGGATATGAAGGGCTTGGAGCCTAAATTGTGTACTCATAGAACTTTCCTAAAAGAGGACAAGACACCTATCATACAATTCTAGAGGCGTATAAACCTTAAGTTAGGAGAGAGTCAAAATAGATTTTTAACAGCTAATGGGTCTCACCTTTCATCATTGTTCCAGAAAAAAAAGGAAAGTGGTATGTATCAAATATAAAGAGCTTAATAATGCCACAAAGAAGGACCATTTTCTCCTACCATTTATTGACCCAGTCCTTGATTCCCTAGCAGGGAAGCATTATTTTTCTTTCCTGGATGGATATAGTGGCTACAACCATATCAGGATCTAAAAATCAAGAGAAAAACACATTCACTTTCCCTTGGGGAACATTTGTCTACTTTGTACTTCCTTTTTTCCAATGTAATGATCAGGCTGCATTCCAGCGAGCGGTTATGAGTGTTTTTGCTGATATCTCACATGATTGCATAAAAATATACATGGATGACTTCACAACTTATGGGGAAACCTATGACGCATTGGTCAACTTGGGCAAGGTTCTTACCAAGTGTGAGGAGCATAATATGTATCTCAATAGTGAGAAATTCTTAATGATGATGCAAGAAGGTGTTTTGTTACCTCATTACATCTCTGCTAAAGGGATACAAGTGGATCCTACTAAAATTAAAGTCATCATGAACCTACCTACACCGGCCAAGAAGAAGGATGTTCATAGCTTTATGGGGCATGCTGGTTATTACTGGTGGTTCATTAAGGACTTTAGAAAACTTGCAAGACCTATGTATTCCCTACTCAGTAAGGATTCATACTTTTTATGGACAACATCTTGTGAAGAATCCTTCCTACAGCTGAAGACTATTCTTACTTAGGCACGAGCTCTCTGAGGGCCTAATTGGGCATTGTTGTTCCATATACAAACTGATGCATCTGACCATATTTTAGGTCTTGTTCTAGGAAAAAAATAAGGTCATGTAGAGCATGTCATCTACTTCATAAGAAAAACTTTGCAGGGTGCAGAGCTGAACTACACAGTAAAAAAAAAGAACTTCTAGTTGTAATATATGTGTTGAAGAAGTTTCACAACTACATAACCTATTACCCAATATTTGTGCATACTGATCATGCAACCATAAATTATTTGGTAAAAAATCCTACTATCATAGGGATGCTTTCATGATGGCTCCTGTTGCTACAAGATTTTGACATCATGATAGTGGATAAACCGGACAAAACAAATGTAGTTGTTAATTTCCTCTCTAGATTATAGTATGTCGATGAACCACATGTCATCAAAGACAAATTTCTAGATGACCAAATGTTTTATATTTCATCTCATACCCCTTGGAATGCAGACATCACTAATTATATGGTTTCTCTAAAGGTACCACCACATTTTTCTCCCAAGGAAAAGAGGTTGTTAATTGAGAAAACATTTAATTTTTCTTGACTGGCTGACTATCTCTTCTACACTAGACCTAATCAGATTCTGAGAAGGTATATTCATGAGGATGAGACATATGATATCCTCCATTACTTCCATGATGAATCTTGTGGTGGCCATTTTGCAGAAAAATGAACAAACATGAAGATACTCAATACTAGTTGTTACTAGCCAATGCTCTATAAGGCTGCAGCTAATTATACCCACAAGTGTGATCAATGTTAGTGAATGGGAAGGCCAACCAAGTCAGATAAAATTCCTATGTTCCCTCAGGTAATAGTCACTTCATTTGACAAATGGGGCTTAGATTTTGTGGGACCTATTAAACCCCCATCAAATTATAACTCTTACATTTTGGTTTGCACTGACTATGTAACTAAATGGGTGAAAGTGCAGGCTATGACACATGCTCAGGATAATATGGTTTATCAGTTTTTATATGAGGAAATATTTAGCAAGTATGGTGTTCCATAGGAACTCATCATAGATTAGGGAGATCAGCTCACTTCTACTCTAATTACTACACTTATGGAGGAGTACAACATTCACCACTGGAATTCTAGTCCATATCATTCCCGGTGAATGGTGAGGCAGAGATCACAAATAGAGAAATCCAAGCTATCCTGACTAAGATAGTTTAGTTACACAAGATAGACTAGAGTAGCAGATTGTAGGAAGCTATGTGTTCTTATCGCACAACATGGAAAATACCGACCAGTTTCAGACCCTTTGAGTTGGTGTATGGAAATACTGTTGTAATGCCTATCAAATTTGAGCATAAAACCTTATGAACAACATTACAACTCAAATTGGATCTTCCTTCAACTCAAAGAGAAAGAGTCCTGAAGCTTAATCATCTGGATGAAATTAGAAAAGTAGCTTTATAGAATGCAGAGATAGTTCAATTGCAACCCAAGAATTGACATGACTCACATATACAAAATAAATAGTTTTTTGTTGGTGACTAGACACTTTTATATGATTTCTGATTTCAAGAAAATCAAGGTAAGCTTACAACTCATTGGCTTGGTCCCTATAAGGTTGAAATTTTTTTTGCTAACGGTGCAGTCCAATTATCTACAATTGACCCTCTACATTTAAAGTTATTGGTTAATGGTCACAAAATCCATCTATACCATAAGCCAACCACTAAGGCTGAGTTCCTATGACAATTTGAGAATCCTCCTGCCGTGGCTGAACTTCCTGTAGGAAATGAACCTCCTCAAGCTTCAGAACCTCCTATAGCCAATGGACCTCCTTCAGCAGAAGAACATCCTGCACCAACTGGACCTCCTCCAGTTGAAGACTTTCCTGTAGCCACTCAAAGTGGAGTTTCACTCCAGTCTTCATTTTGAATTTATTCAAAAATAGTCATGATAAAATTTTTGTTTCCCATGAAAATCTCTTTTTCCGCAATAAATCCACCATCACATCATATCCCATCAACTTTCTCTTCCATCTTCACTCATGTGTCCCATCATCATTTCGCCACTCATTACTTTTTGCTCAACACACATCATCTGATCTTTCCAGATTTAGAGATTTACAAGTGATTATTCTCTAGGTATGCACTCATTTATTGTTTGAAATTTTTTTCATTCCTTTAACATTATTATATGTTACATTGTAAATAGTTTAGTAATTCATTTGAGTAATGATGTACTTTATAACCAAGCATGTGTGTACACCTATCACCTTTTTTGTATGGGGTAGTCTGTTAAATTGTGTTTTGCAATAAATGACTCTTGCTTAAGATATGATGCATAGTCATTTTGATTTAGTTGATGTAACAACCCCCAGAGCATATGAAATCTTTTGATAAGCCTTTTATTTTCAAAAAGCCAACTCACATTTCCAGCTCTAGTTTTTCAAATTCCTCTACCATAGTACCCAGAAAACCAAACCAAGAGCTCACCACCTTTATCTCACCTGAAAATTAGTTGAAATATAGGGTAAGGGACATTAAGGATACAAAGGGTAGAATTGTGAAAGGCAGATAGAAGTTGCAGTGATTTGGACTTTGTTTGGGCTACAAGATTTCTTAGTGAAAATGGGTGGGCAACCCATACACCATGAACTAGGGGATCACTCATCCCTATTATAGGACCAGGCTAATGTCCAAGTATTTAACCATGTGGGGTAGCTTATATACTTCATCAGGCTATATGGTTATGATAAGGTTGTAACCCTGGAGTTATTGCACACTTATGTTAATGGGGTTGCCTATGTAAATGGGTTAAGAGTGGAGGCTTTAGAGGCATGAATTGTGGTACTTTATAGACTTCCCACCATAAGTGAAGATTTTCCACATGAACATTATGCACAGGCGGCCAGGGCTGAGTTTTCTTTACCTATAGATACCGCATTGGATTCTAGAAAATAGGGGACCAAGAGAACATCTCTTCCAAAAGATTACTCTTAGATGGCTATCCATGTTATAAGGTACATCACCTGCAAAGGATGGTTTTCATACTTTCATGTAGCACATTTTAAACTATTGAGTCATTTGCGACATGTCCACCTTGTGAATGTTCCCAATTTTCTATACTCTTTGTTAAATTTGAGATCAGAGGAGGTTAGAAAGGGGAAGCTGAATGCAGCTACCCACCATGGGTTGGTAAAACTCTTGGTGGAAATATCTTTATGGCATATCTCTCCTATGTCCTAGGATGATTTTATCACCACAACCCATGTATAGTTACAAGGAGAAGGGCCACAACCTATAAGTTAAGAAGCACAGGGAAATGTTCCTGATGAGGCCATACCTAACAATGATGACACTACTATTCCTGAGAAGTTACATGAAATCCCTTCCCCTCTGGGAGCTAAAATAGAGAAAATGGCTTCTGATAATCCAAACCCTAGCCAAGGGGGAGGTGAAATTGAGGATTTTACAGATTTTTGTAGACTCCCAAAGAAAAAAAGAGTGCCCAAAGGAAAGAGAAGGGAAAGGCAAAATTAGCTGAAGATGCAGGGAAAGAAACTCATTTTTGCCTAAAAAACTTATTTCTTTTGTAGCCATTCCTATAAAGAAGAAAAGGACATCAAAAAAGTGGACTGTAGTATCTATTGATACTCCTCCATGATGTAGTGTTTTCTTGAGCACACAACAAGAAGAAAAAATAGTCTCACCTACAATGACTGGTTTGTCTCCTAAAAATCCAGTTGAGGAAACTTTTAAGGACCAACCACAAGCAGGGAGTCCATGTGTAGAGTGTCTAGATATGATGGAAATAGATCCTGAAGCCAAGGAAATGGACACAAAATAAATGAATATAGGAACAACATGCATGGAGATAGAACACACCAAAGCAGCCAATATACCTTCTTCTTAGCAGGAAGATGATCAAGCGAATGATGCCCTAGTTCCAACCCCTAATGAGTTAACCGTTGATGAACTGGAAGTGGTCATAGCAACATCAGAGTGGGAAAACCCAATAAGAAAGAACTAGGTAATAGTCCAATCCATCTCCATTGACTACTTTACACAAATGCAATATGAAAAGTCCATGTGGGAATTGGAAAGGGATAAATTTAAAAGGGAAATAGGAAGGAAACAACAAGAAGTACAACTTTTGCAAGGAAAGTTAGATTATGTTATAGACTTAATTCCACAACTAATAGAATGTAGATGACCTCCTAGGTTTTATGCATAGTGTCTAAAGGAATAAATTCTATTGTTTAAAATAATTAGGGTTCTTAGAGATTTGTACGCAAGCATAGATTCACCACAGGAATTTGTGGCACCATATGAAGAATCACCAGATTACATTAGGAATTTTTTATGTGAACTCTACTTCCACAATTATGTTTTTCCTTCGATACAAATTGGAACCCCTAGTTATTTGTTGGTGATATTCACCTATCTTCTCTTCTTTCTTAGTCAAGAAATTAGATAAACTATGGAGATCAATTAAGTAAATATAGGGAAATTTAACAAACTGTTACACTCCCCTTGTGACCAGAAAGTGGTGCTCCCCATAGATTATATTATGATTAGATGGAAATATTTTATGGATTGCAGGACTCTAGACAAAGGAAAAGGAATTTGGAAAACCAGGAATAAGTATTTGCATCATTTTAGAAAGTCTCACTAGCAGAGGGAAACAAAGTAGCATAAGGATTGAGACAGAGGGGGGATATATTAAACTAGCACTAAATAAGGTTGAACCTCACACCCTCATCAACCTATGATCTTCTATGGAAAGAGTCAAGTGGTACATATGCCTGGAAAGGAAACCTCTACCTGAGAGGTGGCTCCCTCTTTCCTTTTAGCCTCCTCTTCTCTTCTGGCCACTATACAGCTATGTAGCCAATGAGGTAGATGAAAAATTGGAGATGATTTGATGGGTCAAGATGCAGTGCACAAATGGTAACTACTGGTGTGTGGGCACCTCTAGGAGTGGCGAGACTCAGAAAGAAGATCTCTGGGTGCTTGCGGAGATCCAAAATGTTTCTGTGCCTAAGGAATGACATTAGTCTTTGTAGGGGGTAGAATGATGATGCATATTAATTCCATATTTTAGATTCCCTAAGATAGATTTTGCTAGGACCTTTTCACTGTTTTATCATACTTTCTTAAATACTTTAGACTTATATTTTCTATTATGAGGCATGCTACCACCAGAACTATGATATCATTAAAACACACTTAAATAATCTATGCTTGGATGAATATGCTATGTTATTTAGTTTGGAATTATGATTATGTCTCTATGGATGAATTATCTATTTGAACATGAATGATGCATGTGTATTTTGGTGTTGATTATCATAAATGTCTCTATTCTTACATCTGAAGTGCAGTGCATCATTATAGAAACCATCACCTTGACCAGGTAAAATGTGCCCATGCATTGGACGCTCAACCTAGTCTTGTAGTAGGTTCACATAGAGGAACATCAAGTGCAAAACCAGGAAGTGGATCCGGGGTGATCAATGTGGTAGCAATAAATAAAAGACCGAGGCAACATAATGAATTCTCTAAAGAAATCTAGGAGAGAGTGGGAAGTTAGATTTGTTGTCAAAATTAGTTCTTTCTTCTTTCTTGGACCTATTCTATCTCCAGTTTTGTAATATCCCTTTATGTTTCATAAGATTTTAATAAAATCTCTACCTATCTCTATGGCATGATTAGTTAGCAGTTAGATGTTTTTATTCTTTAAATAAATCCTCGCTCCTGTGTGAGAAGGAGGTTATTATCAGTTATAGTTTACATTCTTTTGTTGTAAGTTGTTATGAATCTTGTAATTCTCTTTTTCAATCAATATCAGATGAAGTGTTGAACTTTAGTTCAGTGTAATTGAGTTTGGATACTCACTCAATGGGGCCCACTTGGTGAGGAAACCATGTTATCTAGTTAGAATCTTTTTCATGTAGTTTTTTGTTTTCTGCATCTTAATATCATAATTATTGTGTTAACACGGCTCTTGTAGCCAAAGACGTAGGAGAGTCCAGTACTTCCTATAGCCAAAGTGCCTGAACTGTTGAAGCATTATAATTGTGCTTTCAAGTCTTTTTATTTCCAAGTTGTAGTATTCCTTCAGCATTTTCACTTCCACATTTCCTTTCTAGCATTCTTTAAACAACATTCATTTCTTGTAGCTATAGATTAATTTTTTTTCCAACAGTCATTTCCTGTAGCTATAGAATAGTTTCCTTTCAAAGAAATTTGTTTCCTAAAACCATAGCATGGTCTAAGTAAGAATCCTTTGTGCATATAATTTTCTAGTCTGTTCCAAGTAATATGTCCCTGGGTTGATAAATTAGACAATTTTCTATAAACGAGGATAGGTGCTCAGTCAAAAGTCCAATCCCTAAGTCATGGTAACTGCCTAGTTTTTTATACCTTAATATAACTGATTAGCTTCAATGAAGTTGAATTTTCAATGAATCAAGTAGGAAAATTTGATGCAAATATTTATGGAGAAAGACCTACTCTCAAGGAACCTAAAGAATATATCATACCTTTCAGAGGTAGATGTTTTGGTTGTAACAAGGTTGGACACATGAAGAGAGATTGCAGCGGTAAAGCCCCTTTTAAACCTTTTTATGGTTGTTTCTTTAATTTTTATGCATATGGACACAAGAAAGCATAATGCAGGAAACTTGATCATTCAAGATACAAACAAGATTACATCAGTGAGGAGACATCAGCTAAGACAACATAGTATAAATGTAATAACCTTGGGCACATTGCAAGGTATTTCAAGTTTCAGGTTAATCATAACACATCACCTCCTATATGCTACAAATATAACAATCCAGGGAATATCATGAAGGTTTGCAGGTACAAAATAACTAAAAATAAAAGAGGACCACCCCCTATGGTTATAAAGAAGAATATTGGTGATATTGGTAAGAATCTTGCAGAGTACATAAGTGAATTTGAGAGTTGTTTCAAGAAAATAGAAGATATCAACAGTAATAAGGTATGGAAGGTAAAAGAATCTAGTGAAGAAAAGGTTCATGGAGTGTTAGTAGATTCTACTAAGTATTTTCTTGGTTCTAACAATGCTACATCAACCTAGATGGCCAAGCATGGCCTTAAGGGGAGCATTGGAAGAATACATATGAAATCTATTTAGCCCCTAAATTTTAGGAGCAAGCTCTTGCGAGCTTAGGGAGACTATGTAGAATTGTTTTGGAACATTTATCTATGATCACATGGTTTTATATATCTATATACTATCATCACCAGATTGCTACTCGACTAGTCTATGTGCAAAAATAAGTTTATTGGGAACTGCGTAATGTTTCACTCAGTGAAGTATAAGGATAATTGAAAGAACATAATTGGGCATCATTTGGAGAGAAAAGCTTAAGGAGAATAGATTCTTGAGAAGAAAAAGATCTAGAGAAACTATATTGAAGAGTTTTCTTGAAGCAGAGATCTCACATTTCCGTAGTAAAAAGGTATTTTGATCGATTGCAAAATCTTTGAAATGGATACACCTATGATTTTCAATGTTGCAGAGAGACCTAGCTACAATTTCAGGAAACACCCTTTCAAATATACTAAGGATGACTCAAAAGGTGTATTTTCTTAAATACTCTATGGAGTTTTACATGTCAAAGATATTAGGGCATATATAAATTATAAGTTTGAATCTTTGGGAGACAAAGAAATTGCTACAAAGATGGAAAACATGATAGGTGTTGATGGAAAGATGAAAGATGAGTTCACACACCTCAATAACCTAAGTATTATGAAGATAACAAAAATTCATGAATTTGACAAAGAAGAATGGATAAATATTATATTAATCAGAGTCCATGATCAGTTCCTATGGCTTGGAGATCAGCCTGTGAAGATCTGCAATGACTTTATTCATGTCATAATATGATTGAACAATATTCATATAGTACATTTTGCTGAGAAGAAAACTAAGAAGATAGTACAAACCCTAACACATATGCAGTGGGACAAGAGAGTGATGATGGTAAATGATGTATTCAAATAAGATGTAAGAATAATTACTATGTTTTTAGCTTATAAACTCCATTATAGAAGCTGACTAAATTTTGTATCAGCAGGTGTACTCTTAATGGCTTATAAGATGGTGAAGGAAAACATTAATTATAATCTATTCAAAGTCTTAACAAAAGTTCTTGGAGAATGTAAGGTAGATAAAGAAGGACAAGTCTAAAGGATTCAGATTTAGATCTTTGTTGATACAAATGTACATTCACATTATTCACAAATTTCCTGGTATGCACCCTAGAGCATGGAAAGAGTCTTTTTCTTCCTCCTCTACTTCTTGGATATTGGCTTGTGCCAACAAAAGAATATGATGCTCTATTTTTTCTCCAAAAGTAGGTACATACCATTCTCCTCGGTATTCTAGGTTATCAGTACCAATGTCTAGTAATCTATCATATGTCCAAGGTATAATTTTTGTCTCTTCCTCTTCTTCATCACTTCTATTATCAAAGATCGGTCTATCTCTTGAGGCGGGGTGTTCTGAATTGTTATTAAAACTCAACCCAATTTTGTCTTTAGTGTCTCTGAATTCCATATGGATAGGCTCAACGAGTCCCATTCCCTTATCTCCTAGAGGTCCATTCCATTTGTATCCCATTTTTTTTATAAGGTCCTAGCCTTTGTCATACTTTTCAGGAGAGATCTCAACATGTTTTACCTCATTTTCTCTCTTTTCCTCTTTATAGAGCCAAGCCAAGACTTCTTTATCTTCTTTTTCATCCTCTTGAGAAGTAGAGATTCTAACCATACCCATTGGTTCATGAATGTCTATTCCTTTTGATGTAGAAGGTGTTAAAGAGGGAGATGGTTTCCCATATGATCTTGGTGACATAGGAATGTTAGTCAATGATGGTATTATGTCTAGTTTGTATTCCCCCATGCTATTTTCTTCAAGTTTTAATGTATTTCCAAATCTTATCATTACCATGTCTTTAGAGGTTTCATCTAGGAACTCTTTTCGAACTTCTTTATTGTGAGGAACCATACTATCTACTTTAACATTGTTTCAAGTATAGCTCAAGTCTACAGGTATTGTGTTAGGAATAACATTCTACAAGACAACTGAGAGGGGGGGTGAATCAGTTGTAATCTGGATTATTAAACTTTATACTTTATAAATCAAATCTAAAAATGTAAATGATGAAACATTAATAACCAACACCATAACACAATATTTGTTGTTGAGGAAACCTTGTTAAAGGTAAAACCCCGGTGGGAATTAATACCCACAAATAATGTACTGAGAGTATAGTATCCCTTTTAAAAGATATTAATCCTGTTAGGAGCTTGTTACAACATTATAGTACACAGTCCCTATTAGGAGATAGACCCTGTTATGAGTCAAGGAAAATAGTAGGCTCACTTCCAAGGCACACTTCCCAAAGAAGGTTAAAGCCACCGTCAAGGATTTACAATCTGCACAAGTGTATAAAGAAAATACACATTCCAAAAAACTGTCTGTTAGCAATTGTCTTTTCTTAATCAGTTCCAATGATCTATCAACTCTGCTTAGTATCCAATAGTCAACAAGCTCTATAGCTTCCACTCTTCTCTTTCTTTTTCTCTTTCACACTTCTCCTCAAGAATTTATCTTACATATATACCCTCTTACAATAGATCATTAGGTCAGCCAGTTAAGCTTACCTAATACATAATTAATTAGGTCAGCCAATTAATGGTTTCCACCATACAAATAATTACATAGCCCTTGATAAGATACACATGGTATCTAAGACAAGTATAAAACATTCACAATCCATCACATATACTTCTAGATCTACAATTCATGATCATAATTAATTTCACATGCTACATGTCTAAAGTCGGCCAGGAAATAGGTCTTCTCCAGAATACACGCTACAACTGACATCATTACTATCCAATTAATAATCAAACTCAACCCATTACTCTAACATGTGTCATCTATCCATAAGTAAGCTCACAAGTCTTGAAATATCTTCGCCAGAAAGATATACCCGAAACATAGAGACCTCCTCTGTCTAGAATTATAGTTGCAGTCCAGAAAATGAGTCTTCACCAAATGAACTATAACATCTATAGAATGTAACATAAAGTCAAGCAGCCTTAGGAATAAGGTCAGCACACATTCTTCTACATAAATCCAACTTTGATCATTCTTAATCATCCGTACAATGTCCATTCATTCGTTCTAGTTAAGGAGCCAGTCTTTCTTCTCCATAGAAATATATGTTGACATCAGTGACAAAACATGAATATCAACATAATGATCAGTAACCAAAAAATATATCATCCAACAATCTCCTCCTTTGGAATTGATGGAAACATATGGGAAAATTCATATGCATCAACCCAAAGGTACTCTCTTTGAATACAATCTTCTCAATATCCTCAACACAAATCTCCCCAAAATAGTAGGAACTTTCACATAGATTCCTTCCCCCTTTTGCAGCAATGGCAAAGGGTGCCATAATTCACCTGTAGTCTTTTGTAAGATGCAAATTTTTTTCAAATCTTCATGTCCAATTAACCAGGTGCAAGATCACCCAAATGTATTCCATAGTATTCTCCTGCTATAACTCCCCCTAAGGAGTAGATCCATACATACAGTCCAGAGAATGATATAGCTCCGAGATCCACTGGACTAATGCACAACTGCATCATTTAGTTGTCACTGGGAGGGGCCATCACCCCAAGCATGCCTCTGAGATATTCAAAAGCATCATTTGGCAAATTTTTAGTAAATATATCAGATATATGTTCCTTTGTGCTAATATACTCCAATTTTAATCTCTCTGTCTACTACCTTCTCCCTCAAGAAATGACACTTAATGGAAATATGTTTAGTCTTTGAATGCATTAGAGGATTCTTTGACATATTCACTGTGCTGGTGTTATCACCATAGATAACCACTGGTTCTTTGAAAATTATTCTGATGTCCTTCAACATTTGTATCATCCAAACAACTTGTGTACAGTTTATTGCAGTAGCAACATACTCTGACTCAACAGTGGATTGAGAAATATAGTTTTGTTTCTTGCTCAACCAAGAAACCCACCTTTTTCCAAGGAAAAATGAACCACCACTTGTACTCTTCCTTTCATCCACATTACCTACCCAATTAGCATTAGTAAAAGCCTGTAATGTAAAATCATCATATTTTTTATACCATAATCCATATTCTACTGTTCCTTTCAAATATCTAAAAATTATTTTCACAGCAACAAAGTGTGTCTCTTTAGAATCTGCCTGATATCTAGCCACAATTCCAACTACTTTGGTAATATTTGGTCTAGTGTGTGTTAGGTATTATAGACCTCCAATAATTGATCTATACTTAGTCTACCCAACACTTTGAGTCTCATCACTTTTAGTTAGCTTGTTCCCTGTCACCATGGGTGTACCAACAAGTTTACAGTCTTCCATTCCAAATTTATTCAACATTTCCTTAAGGTATTTGGTCTGAGCTATAAATATGCCATTCTTATTCTGATTAATTTTCAAACCAAGAAAAAATTTCATCTCACCAATCATTGACATTTCAAACTCATTCTCCATTTCTTTAGCAAACTCATTCTCCCCTGAAAATGATATCATCAACAAAAACTTCTATAATTAATATTCCATCTTCATCAGTTCTCAAATACAAATTACTATCTGCATTACCTTTTCTAAAAGCAAGATGAAGTAGATGTTTATCTAGTCTTTCATACCATGCCCTCGGTGCTTGTTTTAGTCCATATAGTGCCTTCTTCAATTTGCAAACCATGTTTTCATCATCTATCAAACGAAAACCATTAGGTTTCTGAATGTACACTTCTTCTTCTAGATCACCATTCAAGAATGTTGATTTCACATCCATCTGATACACTTTGAAGTCTTTATGTGTAGCGTAAGAAAGGAATAGTCTCACAACTTCTAATCTAGCAACATGTGAAAATGTTTCTTCATAGTATATGCCTTCTTGTTGTGAGTAGCCTTTACATACTAGTCTAGCCTTGTTTCTTATTACTATGCCTTCCTCATCCATCTTGTTTCTAAAAATCCACTTATTGCCAATCACATTTTTGTTTTTAGGTCTTGGAACCAATTTCCAAGTACTGTTCTTCTTTTTCTATTCTAGTTCTTCTTCCATGGCTTTAGTCCAAGATTCATCTTTACATGCTTCATCAGTAGTCTTTGGTTCAAATTGAGAAATCAAATAGATCTCATCTCTAACTTCAGATCTAGTCATCATGCCTTTTCTTGCATCACCAATAATTTGGTTTTCAGGGTGGTTTTTCTTGACATACCTTGGTGTCTTCAATTTCTCAGTAGCTTCGGCACGTTCTTCTTATTCAATCTCATTCTCAATCATCAAGGGTTCTTTAGGTTCAACAACAACTTCTCTTGATTCTGTTATCTGACCACAATAATACATTCTTTCTTGAATTTGAAAATTTTCCTCTATCCTCACATTAGCGCTTTCAATTAGTTTCCTCAGTCTCAGATTGAAACATTTATTTATGCTTTACTCTTAGTGGAATAACCAAGAAAGATTCCTTCATCACTTCTAGCATCAAACTTGCCTATCTCATCATCTCTCTTGATATAACATTTACTACCAAATATTCTGAAATATTTCACAGTAGGTGTATGATCAAACCATAATTCATAAGGATTTTTATTTGTACCTTCTTTGATCTGAATTCTATTTAGTGTGTACACAGGAGTGCCAACTACTTCTCTCTAATGAACATGTAACACATTTCCTTCTAGCAACATAGTCCTTGCAACATCTAATATGGTTTTGTTTCATCGCTCTGCTATCCCATTCTATTGTGGAGTTCTAGGAGTTGAAGTTTGTCTATGTATTCCATTTTCTTCATAGTATGTATTAAACAGTTCTTATGTAAACTCTCCTCCTCTGTCTGATCTCAAACACTTCATTTTTAAACCAGATTCATTCTCAACTTTTTCTTTGAATAACTTAAACTTGTCAAATGCTTCAGATTTCTCTCTCAAATATGTGACCCACTTTATTCTAGAAAAGTCATCAACAAAAAGTATGAAATTCCTTTCACGATAGTATGATCTTGTTCTTGTAGGACCACACATATCTTTATGCACCAGATTCAACTTCCCTTTTGATGAACAAGATTTTCTCTTGAAGGTGGTCCAAGTTTGTTTCCCCATAACACATTCTCTACACATAGTGTTAGATGGATTTACAATTATAGGTAGATCTCTCACTGCTTTTGTCATACTTGCCTTCACAATGTTATCAAAATTTACATGACAAAATCTTTTGTTCCATAACAAACTGTCATTAACCTTTGCAATAAATAAGAAGCTTCAGATGTGTTCAATTCAAATACATTACCTCTGGATTTAGTACCAGATGCTATCAAGTCTCCTGTCTTACTCTTGATAGAGCATTTTCCATTTATGAAGTTCAGTTGATAACCCTTGTCCAATACTCCACAAATTATGCTTGAGTCCATCACTAAGTAATACATTGTCAGTGTTAGTCTTTCCATCCAAGGAAATAGATCCAATTCCAATAATAAGTTTAGGATTATTGTCACAAAATCTAACAACACCACCATCATGTTTTTTTAAACCCACAAACTTATTTCTATCTCCAGTCATATGATGTGAACAACCACTATCTATGACCCATTTAGATTTCTTTTCAACTTGAGATACTAAGGCTTTTTCTTCATGTGTAGGTTCATAGTCTTTAATAGCAATAAATCCAATTCATCATAGTCACCATATTGATCATCAAATATACCTTCACTAGCATAATAAAATTATTTGTCCTTTGAGAATTTAGATTTAAAAAACTTAGGTTTGTGCTTTGGAATTCTTGTAGGACATCTAGATGCAAAATGACTGATCTTGTTACATGAAAAATATTTCAAAGGTAATTTTCCCTCAAACTTACCCTTACCTCTCTTTTCTCTTCTAGCAATCAGTGCAACAATTTCATCTACCTTCTTTTCTCCTTCATGTATTTGTTCTCATTCATCAGCATAGGATCCAAGTTCTTCTCTTAGATCATTACTGCTCGAGCTTGCATTTCAAAGTAGGATTCTTTTGCTTCTGTGTATGATTTATTTGAATGCTGACTCAACCTTAGGTAAAGTGTTTCCCAATCTATGGCTTCAAATGTAGTTAGCTTTCCAATCAACATCTCTCTAGTGAATTTCGGTGTCAAAGGTATGATCTCCTCTATAGCCTGAACCTTGGTTCTATATGCAGGTGTCAAAGATCTAAGTATCTTTGCAATCACTTCTTCCTCACTGTAAGTTACTCCAGAGTTCCTAATACAAGTAACCACCTTAGTAATTCTCTATGTGTATGCTCTGATGTTCTCATCTTCTTTCATATTCATTGATTTCATCTTTGTCTTCCAGTTCTATAACTTTTCTCACTTTTTAAACTTGTCTCCAACATATAGTACTTCGAGTCTTGACTAGATTTCATCTACAGAGTCCAAATCTTTTACTTTAGTAAATTCTCCTTCTGATAATGCACTAATCAAGGATTCCCTTGCAACCATATTGCATGAGAATAACTTCTTCTGATCTTCTCTAGCTTTCTCTAATTCATCCTCAATCTCTATCTTTTCCTTCTTCTTTGTTATCATCCAGTAATCAATTCCCAGACACAAAAAATGTGTTCTCATCTTGTTCTGCCAACTGTCAAAGTTTTTAGGATCAAACTTTGGACTATCCTTCTTGTATTAAGTCACCTTCAAGATCACCTCAAGCCTATTAAACTTTCTCTCTAAGGACCAAATTCTCTGATACCAATTGTTAGGAATAACAATCCACAAGACAACTAAGAGGAGGAGTGAATCAGTTGTAATATAGATTATTAAACTGTATACTTCATAAATGAAATCTGCAAATGTAAATAACACAATAATAACCAACACCATAACACAATATTTGTTGTTGAGGAAACCCTGGTGGGAATTAATACCCACAAATAATGTACTAAGGGTATAGTATCCCTGTTAAAAGATATTAGCCCTATTAGGAGCTTGTTACAACATTATAGTACACAGTCCCTATTAGAAAATAGACCGTATTAGGAGTCAAGGAAAATAATAGGCTCACTACCAAGGTACAATGCCCAAAGAAGGTTAAAGCCACCCTCAAGGATTTACAATCTGCACAAGTGTATAAAGAAAATACACATTCTAGCTAACTGTCTGCTAGCAACTGTCTTTGCTTGATCACTTCCAATGATGTATCAACTCTTCTTATTATCTAGTAGTCAACAAAATTCACAGCTTCCACTCTTCTCTTTCTTTTTCTCCTTCACACTTCTCCTCAAAAATTTATCTTACATATATACCCTCTTACAATAATTCATTAGGTCGTCCAGTTAAGCTTTCCTAGTACATAATTAATTAGGTCGGCCAATTAAGGATTTCCATCATACAAATAATTACATATCCCCTTCCTAAGATACAAACACTATCTAAGACAAGTATACAACATTCAAAATCCATCACATATACTTCCAGATCTGCAATTCATGGTTATAATTAATTTCACATGCTACATGTCTGAAGTCGGCTAGGAAATAGGTCTTCTCTAGAATACATGCCATAGCTGACATCATCAGTATCCAATCAACAATTGAACTCAACCCATTACTTCAACATGTGTTGGCTATCCATTAGGAATCTTGCAAGTTCTAAAATATCTTCACGAGAAAGATATACCCAAAACACGGAGACCTGCTCTGTCTAGAATCATAGTTGTAGTCCAGAAAATCAGTCTTCACCAAATGAACTGTAACATCCACATAATGTAATATAAAGTCAAGATACCTTAGGAATAAGGTCAGCACACATTCTTCTGCATAAATCCAACTTTGATCATTCTGAATCATCCGTACAATGTCCGTACACTCTTTCCAGTTAAGTAGCCAGTCTTTCTTCTCCATAGAAATATAAGTTGACATCAGTGACAAAACATGATTATCAACAGCATCATCAGTAGACAAAACTGATATCATCCAAAAAATTGTTACATCCACCCCATTGTGTGGGAATTTGATACATTGGTGGTAAGTAGATGGCATTTATTGTATTTCATGTATCTGAGGTCTTCCTATTAATATGTTATAGGCCAATGGTAGATCAAGAACTTGAGAAATAACATTGTATTCAATTGGTCCTATTCTTGTTGGTAAAACAATTAGACCTTTGGATGATCTTTCCTCTTCATCATAAGCATTGATGGTTATCTTACTTCTTGCATCAAATATTTGTTCTGAAAGACCCAATTTTTTGATAAGATTGAGAGTACATATGTTCAACCCCGTTCCTCCATTTATCAATACACGTTTTACACGGTGTTTATGGGTCAGGACTTCAATGTGAAGGGTTTTCTTATGGGGATGAGTTAGAGATTTGTCCTCTTCTTCTGAAAAGGAGAAATAATGTGGAGCTGATATGTGATTGACCTTTGCCTGGAACTTGTCCACATCTATGTCTTTCAGAACAGTTGCAGAATGTAGGGCTTGTTCAAGAACTTCCTTGTGCACTGAAGAGATCTTTAATAACTCAAATACAGAAATTTGAGCCAAGGTCATTTGTAATTGGTCCACCAAGTTATAGTTTTCAAATGGTACATGAACTGTATGTCTTGATGTTGCTAGTTTAGGAATTTCTACAATAGGTGGTTTAGATGATGTCGCCTGTTTGGATGAGGAATTAACCCCTTTAATCATGATTTTTCTTGGCTTTGTGTTACCACATTCGAATGTGTCAAATTTTCCTTGATACCTTTGATAGTGATCCCATTGATTGATTCATTTTTTTATGTCCAACATATTGATCACATTATCATTATGGGAATAGGTATAATTGACTTAATTTCCATTTATTTTAGAGGCTTCTCATTTTTCATAGTTAGGAAATGTTTTTTTATATGCCATGTGATCTTCATTAGATGTATGTCCTTCCACTTTAATATTTTCTCCATCAATGAGATCTTGTATAAAGTGTTTGAGTTTAACACAATCATTGGTCTTGTATCATTTATTCTTATGGAACTCACAATAGGATTTATCATTCCACCACCTTGATTTTACTTCTGGTTCCCATGGTTTTGACTCTGGTTTAGTGATGATTTTGTTATCCAAGAGAGTCTTCAAAACCATCTTAATAAGTTCTCCCAATAGATTAAATGTTCATTGTGGTCTAGACATCCGTGGTTTATTATTGTTGGTATCACTATTTTCTCTTGGCATTATTGTTGTTACCTTAGCCTCTTTTCTTTCTTGTAGACTGTTTGTGAGATTAAACACAACTGGTTTAGCATTCACATTTGAGGCTTCAACCACTCCATCATTAACAAATTTTTTGTTATTGTTCCACCACTTAGGTTTATTGTTATATTTGTTAGAGGATTTATTGTCTCTTTGGAGTGTGATCTCTCCTTTCTTAACCATATCTTCTTCAACATGAATAATGTTCTTGATCATTATATCAAACTAGGAGAATCTTGCATTTGTAGAGCATCCATTTCGGGTGAGTCTTGATGAATGAGAGGATTTTGAGATGTATCTCCTTGTTGAAATTTAAGTAATCTTGGATGTCTTTCTTAATTTTTAGCAAGGTATTGTTTACTTCTTTTGTTAACCATGAAAGCAATGTCTCAACTTTGTGAAAAGCTTTCCTATTGTATCAAAAGGAATTTTCAAATTATCAAAATATGTGTGTCCAAGTTGGGGATAGTAAGTGTGATTATTTGAAGTGATTAATTCCAGAGTCAGATGGTTAGAATGCCCTGATAGTGAGCTGGGAATCAAGAAGATTTGTTGAATGAAGCCACAACATGATCTTTGATAAATTGCAGCAATCCTAAATGACATGCAAGGTAGACTTCCAATGAGATTGAGAAATAGAAACAAGTGGACCAACAAGAACAACAGGACTAGACTGAAGAGAAAAAAGGGTATCCAAAACTATAGAGTTTCTGAGTCTGCTATGTGTGCAAGTACCCTCTTTCCTAGATGCGACTGAAGAAATGTGAGCCTGTATTTTAAGGATGTGACCTTTTTCTTCCTGAATGCAAGCTTGTTTACTAGATGTGAGCCAAGATTAATGAAAAGTGAGCATGTTTCCCACATGTGATATTGTTTCCTAGATGCGAGCCAGGACTGACCAAATGTGAGCTTCTAATGGGTTTTCCTAATATTTTCCTCTTGGTTTCAAAAAATGTGAAAATTTGTCTGACTCTAGGGTCTATCTGATGATTTCCAGAGTGTTTTGAATAGCATAGATGTCTTTGATTGTCAAAATGTTGATTTTTTGAGGGTGTTTATCTTATTTTTCAATTTAAACATGTCAAGCAAGTTGTTAAGTTAACAAACACACATCTATTACCTAAATTCTATGACATAGAATGAAAAAAATTTCTCATAGACTCAAATACACACTCAAATCCTAATCAGAATATGACCATCACCAAGCATGCAATGTCTGTAGTCATGATGTTGTATTATCCGATTCCAAACATAAATGAGGGTATGAAATGATGAGTATCTTGAGGAAATTTCTATTTTCCTTGCACAAAGATTATCACCCTTAGGAGGTGAATTGGGTAGTTTCAACTACAAAAAAAATTTTAAAAATTTTTGGGCATCCATTCACAACCGTCCCCCATAGAATTTTAAAAGGAAAAATTAAGGCATATAGCCCTATGATTACCTAAAAGTGTGTAGTCTCGCAAGGAAGATTGAAGAGGCTCCGCTCCACACACATCTAAGCATGTCCAAGGAATGATAGTCAAAATTCCAAGGAAAAACTGATTATGTCTTTCGAGACTTTGGCCTCAAGGAAGCATTTTGATTATAGTGATATGGAAGGGCTGGAGTTCACCTCTCCTCACCTGGGTCATTCTCGGGAGATTTTTTCCTCAACTAATAGGTCCTCTAAGTCTAAAAAGAAATAAAGAGGATTGGCAGCTTAGGATTCTAGATTTTTTATTCTTCAGAAGGAAGAAGAGTATACTCTCCTATCCATGCCACTTTCTCCTATCAAGCACATCATTCAAGTTCTTTCTCTCGAATTACCAAACTCAAAACCTAGTCCCCCATATTGAGTTTCTGATTTTCCAACTTGGGAAAAGAGAAAAACCCTCTAGTTGAACTAAGAATCGAATTCAAATCTGAAAATTAAGTTCCTATTTAAATAATTTAACCAAAAGCGGGTGGTCCCACAATAGTGGGTTACACTTGTTTTCCTAAATAGACATTGAAGTCTACATTTTCAAAAAAACTTTTAGATTGGGATGCATATTGTCGTTAAACCATTTGAAGTCGGAAGATGAAGTAAACTAAAGTATTTTAGGATTTTCTATCTAGATTCTAAATATAATTTTTTTTTTGTTTGAATTGATTTGAATGCTTTTTTTTTTCTCCCATGAAAATTGCCATGTTGCTGAAACCGTCATTTTCAAAAAGTTACATTGACTTTATAGAGCATAATTTTTTTTTTCTAAAATAGATATCACTACGCTTCTTTTGAATTTGGTTTTGTAACATCCATACAGAGGGCATGTAATTGGTTTGATAAAATTATCATGATTATTGCATGTTTTATGAAAGTTTGTATTTGAGCAAATGGTAATTTTGACATACCTTGACTACATACCTTATAACTTGTTGTGTATTTATCAAAATTCAATTTTTTTTGATAGAAAGTAGACTCAATGATGGAGGGAACTGCTATTTTTCCAAAAACATTTCTCTTTTCTACTATTTTTCATTGAACGTCAAACTTGGAGGTTTCTATTTTATAAAAAACCTACATTTGATGCACGTCAAAAAACATAGGCCTAAATAATTAAAAAAAAATTAAAGTCTATATTTGTTAGAAAGATTGTTCAGAGTAGTTGTGTGATACAAAACGATGTCTCCTTATTCTTCCATTTGA
This sequence comes from Thuja plicata, assembly GCA_018584345.1. Taxonomy (NCBI): domain Eukaryota; kingdom Viridiplantae; phylum Streptophyta; class Pinopsida; order Cupressales; family Cupressaceae; genus Thuja; species Thuja plicata. The sequence continues at coordinate 339,808 of MU227591.1, read as the reverse complement.
GCCCTATGCTTGAGCTTTGAAGGAATGAAAAATTCAGATTTGTGTCAACCTTTGTAAATGGCCTCTAATTAGAGAATTTCGATAGAAACTATTAATTTTCGATCAAAACTACTTTCTATTGAAAGTAATTTCATGTTTTGACATTTGTTAACCCATTTACCAATGTAGTTTTGATAGAAAGTCCTATGTTTCCATAGAAAGTTAGAGATGACATTTGATAGAAACCTATGTTGGCCTATTTGGTGCCATTTCGGGTTCAGATTGATTACATATAAATAAATATATGTTTTCATCATCTTATTAATTTTAAAGTTGCAAGCTAATTCATATTTTGGAAAAGGAAGACTTTTGAAATTGAATTTTTTCAAATCTTGTGGAACTATTTTGCAACTTGTGATGGGAAATTAAAAGAGAAGGCTAAATAAGAGAACACGATATTACTCAGAAGAGACTGAACAAAGACTACGTGAAGAAGGACGGGAAAGATATTATCATAAGAAACAAGGTCTCTCTCTCTCTCTCTAGATATTTTAAGTTGATGGTTATGACTTGTCTTAATGAAACATGTAAGCATGATATTACAATACCTAATTAGACCTAATTTGATAAAGAAAACCTAATTAGACCTATTAGGACATAATTAGACCTAAGACCCTAAACTCTAAACCCTAAACCCTAGAAACCCAACCTAATTAGACCTAGATTAGGACATAATTAGACCTAATTATGACCTTATTAGCCCTAATACCTAATTAGAGATCTATTAGGGCCTAACAAGACCTAATATGAGTACTAGTAATAAACTAGTAAGAACTAAATTATGACTTAATTTGTTATTTAGTAATAAGATGTAATAGTACCCCTTAAGACCAAATACTCAAGACTAATTAGTGCATAAATAATTTAAGACCTAATTAGACATTTAATAAGACTAATTAATACCTAATATGAGTAAAGACCTACTAGGTCGTAATATTAGCAATAAGACTCACTTAGATCCAATTAGACCCTTTAGGACCTAATTATATCCAATTAGAAGGAATTAGGACCTACTTATCTCCAATTAGACTCTTTAGGACATAACTAGATCCAATTAGAAGGTATATACACATGTATATGCACATTTAGGACCTAATTAGATTCAATTAAACCCTTTAGGATCTAATTAGATCCAATTAGAAGGAATTAGAACCTAATTAGATCGAATTAGACCCTTTAGTACCTAATTATATCCAATTAGAAGGTATTATGACCTAATTAGATCCAATTAGAACCTTTAGGACCTAATTAGACACAATTAGGCCCAATTAGACCCTTTAGGACCTAATTAGATCCAATTAGACCCTTTAGGACCTAATTAGATCCAATCAGACCCTTTAGGACCTAATTACATCCAATTAAAAGGTATTAGGACCTAATTAGATCCAATTAGACTCTTTAGGACCTAATAATATCCAATTAGAAGGTATTAGGACCTAGTTAGACCCAATTAGACCCTTTAGGACCTAATTAGACCCTTTAGGACCTAATTATATCCAATTTGAAGGTATCAGGACCTAATTAGATCCAATTAGACCCTTTAGGACCTAATTATATCCAATTAGAAGTTATTAGCACCTAATTAGATCCAATTAAACCCCTTAGGAGCTAATTAGACACAATTACACCTAATTAGACCCTTTAGGACCTAATTAGATCTAATTATACCCTTTATGACCTAACTAGATCCAATTTGATTTTATTAGGACCTAATTAGATCCAAATAGAAGGTATTAGAACCTAATTAGGTCAAATTAGACCTCTTAGGACCTAAGTAGACACAATTAGACCCAATTACACCCTTTAGGATCTAATTAGATCCAATCAGAAGGTATTAGGACGTAATTAGATCTAATTAGACCCTTCAGGACCTAATTATATGCAATTAAAAGGTATTATGACCTAATTAGATCTAATTAGACCCCTTTGGACCTAATTAGACACAATTAGACCCGTTAGGACCTAATTAGATCCAATTAGAAGGAACTAGCACCTAATTAGATCCAATTAGACCCTTTAGGACCTAATTAGATCCAATTAGAAGGTATATACACATGTATCTACATATTTAGGACCTAATTAGATCCAATTAGACCCTTTAGGATCTAATTAGATCCAATTAGAAGGAATTAGGACCTAATTAGATCCAATTAGACCCTTTAGATCCTAATTAGACCCTTTAGGACCTAATTAGATCCAATTAGACCCTTTGGGACCTAATTATTTTCAATTAGAAGATATTAGGAGCTAATGAGATCCAATTAGACCCCTAGGAACTTATTATATAAAATTAGAAGGTATTAGGACATAATTAGATCCAATTAGACCCTTTAGGACATAATTAGACACAATTAGACCCAATTAGACCCTTTAGGACCTAATTAGATCCAATTAGAAGGTATATACACATGTATCTACATATTTAGGACCTAATTAGATCCAATTAGACCCTTTAGGATCTAATTAGATCCAATTAGAAGGAATTAGGAACTAATTAGATCCAATTAGAACCTTTAGTACCTAATTATATCCAATTAGAAGGTATTAGGACCTAATTAGATCCAATTAGACCCTTTAGGTCCTAATTAGACCCTTTAGGACCTAATTAGATCCAATTAGACCCTTTGGGACCTAATTATTTTCAATTAGAAGATATTAGGAGCTAATGAGATCCAATTAGACCCTCTAGGAACTTATTATATAAAATTAGAAGGTATTAGGACATTAGATCCAATTAGACCCTTTAGGACCTAATTATCTCCAATTAGAGCCTTTAGTACCTAATTATATTCAATTAGAAGGTATATACACATGTATATACATTTTTAAGGACTAATTAGATCCAATTAGACACTTTAGGACATAATAAGATATAATTAGAAGGAATTAGGACCTAATTAGATCCAATTAGACCCTTTAGTACCTAACTATATATCTAATTAGAAGGTATTAGGACCTAATTAGATCCAATTAGACCCTTTAGGACCTAATTAGACACAATTAGACCCAATTAGACCCTTTAGGACCTAATTAGAACCAATTACACCCTTTAGGACCTATTTCGATATAATTAGAAGGTATTAGGACCTAATTAGATCCAATTAGACCCTTTAGGACCTAATTAAATCTAATTAGAAGGTATTAGGACCTAATTAGATCCACTTAGACCATCTAGGACCTAATTAGATCCAATTAGACCCTTTAGGACCTAATTCCAGATCCAATTAGAAGGGATTAGGACCTAATTAGACCCATTTAGACCCTTTAGGACCTAATTTTATCTAATTAGAAGGTGTTAGGACCTATTTAGATCAAATTAGACCCTTTAAGACCTAATTAGACATAATTAGACCCAATTAGACCTAAAGAGACCTATGATAAGTTATATAACCCCTTAAGACCCCATTAGACCCACTTAGATTTAATTAGACACAATTAGACTTATTACCTGACCTAATTAGACACAACATGACATAGGAAATTTCATTCAGACTTTTGTTTAAAATAATTTTATCTTTGTATGCAGGAAATTGTCAAGAAGCACAACCTTCTAAAGTTGGAGAAGGGTCATCGCAAGGTCAATAAAGCTTAACCTTTAGAATTCGGAGAAGGGTCATTGTGAGGTATACAAGCCCAGCCTTTAGAAGTTGGAGAAGGGTCATCACAAGCTTAACAAGTACAACCTTTATAATCCTAGACAATTACACACACACACATCTCTCTCTCTCTCTCTCACTATATGAATTTAGTCTCTTTGTGGTTAATTATGAATTTTGGGTCTTTCTGGTTAAGATGAGCTACTAAGATAATTTTTTATTTTGTTTACAGCCCAAGTACAAGCAACATATGAGAATGTTATTCTAGACGAACAGTTGAAGAGAAAAAGTAATCGTAAAAGCATAGATCATTTAATTTAAATGGATGTGGAAAAATTGAGAGATTATGCTAAATAACCCATAATTACTACGAAGAGGGAATTGAATAAAAATTCTAAGGAAATAATTGCACAATTTCAAAATCTTGATACACTTGAAAAAACCCAACTATTATCAATTACACTTCTTAAAGATGAGTTAAAAGAGTCATTAAATTTGTTGGGTGTAGATGCATGGTTTAAAAGGACAAAAGCATCTAACATACAAAAAATATTGTTGAAAGTGTTAAGGAAGGTTTGCATTACATTGGGAAAAGAACTAGATCTGCAGATAAGTCCATTTCAAGAAGAGTGATACTGACATCTATTTTAATTAAAAACATGTCCCAAAAAAGACAAATTTCTTCACTTTCATCTCATATCAGGTACAGTAGGAAGAAAATAGGAAATTATTTGAAAAGGAGAATCAATTTGGATGATAATACATTGGAAGGTAATTGGGAACTAATGTGTAGTGCTTTATGATCTAATAGGATTAATGAAATAGTTAGGAACTTGGTTACAACATTTTGGACTAATCATACTCGTCCTTCACCAAATACAAGAGATGTTATCAAGAAGAGGATTGGGCCTAAGGAGTATTTGCAGCACACAAAAATTTGGTTGGACAACACACAACATGAATTGTATGTCTCATTTTGTAATTCAAATCCTAACATTAAGATTGGACAAACGATGTTTGAAAGATTAAAGACATATTTTGTAAAGATAAATAAATCTTATGAAACTTGCTATTGTTGATATCATGTTGAATTTGATCTCTACTATCAAGGGTTTACAGAGATGATAGAATAAATCGATGACTATAAAAATGTGTTTTGGAAATGTCCAAGCTAATTCATAACATAAATATTATGCAACAAATCAATCGATTGTGAAATACCTGAAATAGATTAAATAAGAGGAACTTGTCAAACATGCGGGGATTTGGATAAATTTTTGTTGAGAGTTGAAGATAATGACATGATAAGGATGGTAAAATGTAAGAGTTACAATTACATAAATTCTAAAATAAAAGTTGGGAAAGAGTTAACAAGGTTAGAATATGTAGAGGAGGAGATACATGTTGCAACATTTATGGAGAATTTTCATAAATTGATACAACCATATATAATTCATGTTTTTTTTTTCTAAATGTAAAGCATCATAGTTCCAACTACTAAGAGAAACGTTTCTAGTTGGAACAATTTTATCGGGTGTTGACTTTGCAAAAAATTACTCTTTTGTTTCTCAAAAATAACTTCAAGGAAAATACTACTATACAAAGCATGTCACTATCATGGTATATGTTTCTTATCGACATGCAAAATTAGATTTGGATGGTTTTGAAAGTATATATAAAACATAGGTCATAAAGAGAGAATATCACTTATACATTAGCGATGATAAAGATCATGACATGCATTTTCTTGAGCATTGCTTTAAGTCATTTTTTGGATATTTGGAAAACAAAGGCATCAAAGTTGAAAAGAATTTTTTTGGTCAAATGGATGTGTAGCACAATTTAAATCAGAAAGGTCATTTTATGTACTATGTAGATATCATCGTTACCAAAATATGCCACATCTTTGGAGTTCCTTTGAGAGTGGACGTAGAAAGGGAGAGCATGATGGTGCATGAGCCTTATCAAACATGCTTTAAGAAAGTATCAACTGGACTATCAGGGATATTATATAAATAATGTTCATGATGTAGTTGAGTGGTGCAAGACACATTTTGTGGTTCCAAATTAGGATCACAATTGGATTGAGTCATACCATTCAGTGTATTCTAGGATATCAGGTATAAATGCAACATCACCTTTTTTGAAGTTTATTTATTTATGTATGTAATTTAAATTTATTGATCATTAAAGAACTTTTATATATATATCTATATGATTATAAGTTGTCTTAAATTTTTACACATGTGTCTTGTTCATGTGTTGATAGAAGATCAATCCATGGATGCAAGAGGGTAGAAAAAACAAGATCCCGACATTCAGTTATGAGTACAGATAGTAATGTGTGGTCATTGTACACTAGATATTTACTCATCCTTTTTTATGACTGCATTTCTGAAAACTATGGTGAATGTATCAACCAAGAATGTGGATATGTTAGTGAATGGAATTTGGTTCCACTAGATGTTACTAAACAAATGATTAAGTTGAGGATGAAAGCTTTGATGATATTCTATTGATTTCAATCGATTTTGACAATATTTTAGGTTTGATCAAAATTGGTATGTGTCCATATAAATAGCAAGCATGTACACATGTTCTTATTTAATATTCAATTTAGACACACTCTAAGAGATATATACAACCTTAGATGTTTAATTTATATTTAGAGACATCAAATTGAAAACATATTTTGTAGGACATGTTTTTGTAGTAATAGCAGAGCCTAGAAATATAGAATGTGTTAGTTACTATTTATTACGTTGCACCAAGGAGAGGATGAAGCTAACAAAGAATGAAAAAAGTGATGAAATTATGTTTCCAATAGGTTAGTAGTGTACATGTTTGTGTTTAATTTATTAAAATTGAGGTTTAACTTGTGATGGAATTAATTATGTGTATGTTTATAGTTAATTTCGCATCTAGATAGATGTTGTTCAACTTGTCTATGTAGGTTCAGTTGTTGTGCAAGAAACGTATTTGATGAAAAAAAATATATTAAAACATGGGTTTCATTTGATTGATTATCAACCTAACAACAGGCTTATCAGTATATCCATCTTGTAATTTCCACTATCCTATCTCTTCATCCAGTGACAGGACGTGGGGTTCGTAAGTGGAGACTTGATACTGATGGCCATGAGAGAATATTAAATGTTATCCAAGAACAAGCTCAACCACTTGATGTGGAATAAAACATGCATGAAATATGATATGTACTAAATTTGTCACAGGTGAGACCAAAGGTTTTCTTAGCTCCATTCTTTCCTACCGGTGCCCGTAGAGAATGGAGAAATTTTTTAAAATTTATAATATCTCAAAAATATCTTCAAGATGTGTATCATGCATGTTTCATATTACTTTAGTTTCATCTAGCTTATTATTTATAGGTCATGTGGATACTTATTTAGCTAGAATACGAATGTCTAGATCATGCATGTTGCAATTACATAATTCTATGATAATTTAATTTTATCTAGAACTGTTCATTAATTTTATGTTCCATAAATACCTAAAATTAGGATCATTCATGTATATATTAAACACATACATCAAACATGTATAAGCATGAACTACATCATCATTTATCATATGTCAAGTACATTTAATCATCAAATGTCTAGGTCACTTGTTAATTATTATAACAGAATGTCTCAAACATCAATCACTAGATCATGTACACATATAGCACATACATACATGTTAAGATCAATGAATCATAGATTGAAAGTACATGTAAACATGATATGTACACATGTATAGAGTGAAAATATATAGCACATGTATAGAGTGAAAGTATATAACATCACATGTACATGAAACATCAATCATAGATCAAGTATGTAAAGATCAATCATAGATCAAGTACATGTAAACATAAAATATAGAGATCAAGTACTGTAAGCATGAAACATGTGTCAATCATGTCAAATGTAAATAAAAGTGTACAATACATATGTCAATCGACTCTTGAGTCTATAAATGAAATATAACATCAAAAATATGTATGTATGTAATATGTCTAGATCAAATATGAAAGTGTCTAGGACTCATCATGACGACTCCTCACTAAGTGGTCTGGCCTAGAGTGACTATCATGCTATGAAGGATGTGCAAATCCCTACAGAGAAAGAGATATAAATTAATATATAAACGTACACATATTTTTAAGTTCAATAAAATATTACAAGAAAACATGTTATAAAGTGTGGAAACACATGTACTACGTGTATACACATGAATAAATTAAAAATTGATGTAGCACTAGTCTTGCAATCCCTAGTTCCTTCTAGGGTATCTTAGGCCAATCACTGACCTACTAGGGTTCTTTCACTAACCCTAGGCTCCTTAGGTATCTTTTCTCTAGATCCTAACTCTTCAACCAGTAGACACCATTTTGTAGAACAAACACAACCAAAATTTTCTCCTAGACCCCAAATGGTCCTTCTTGCATCATTGGCCTAAAAGGCTCCAATTGATCCAAATTTCTCAATAATCAATCCAAAGAGAGGATTAGAATATCCAAAATGTCCATAGGACCATTTCCAACACCTGAAAGCACACTTTATATCAAAACACCAATCGAGTTCCAAGAACCCACACAATTGCTTCCAAAATAGGGCTACAAGAAATTAGCCCTATTTGGTCACTTTTTGTCCATTATCTTGAAAAAAATATTAACAAGTGCCCAAATAGGTTTAGGATCCAGACACCTTTTACAGAGACACTAGATATTTTCTAGGTCTAGGGCTTCCAAGCTGTCCGTACAGCTTTGCCTATAAATAAAGCTAGAAATCAGGGTTTTGAGGGTTTCAAAACCAGTCTGAATGAAACTTCTTTCTTTCTATCCAAGAAAGATCAAAAATTATTCCCACTCACTTTGGGGATCTCTTAACACACTACCATACTCATCTTCAATCTTTTATTGAAGCTATGAATTCTTTCAATCCACCAATTCAGCTCTACAACTACTGATGAGCCCTAGCCATGCATCACTGGCTCACCTAGGGCATCATCCAAAAAATGGCTACCTTACTTTCTTGGGCCTTCATTTTAAATATAGTACATGGAGTCACCTTCCATAATCCAAGATCCCAGACAAATGCCACTGTGGAAGATGGAGTTTTGACTCCATTTGCATACAGTGCCCAATTTAAACCAGCGATTGAACAAAAACTAAAAGATTTTGCAAAAGTATTTAAAAAAATACAAAATAAAAAATAACCACTAGAAAGAGTCTTGAAAAAACCTATGTTACCAATAAAATATCTTACAGAAGTAGATTCAATCCATTAAACTACCCGATCACTTCAAAACACCTTAACAGTCACTATTTTTCACATATAGAGTCCGTACACAAAACTTATCAAACTTACCAACCCTACACATATCCAAAGGATGGTCTTATATAGTTTACCCAAACAATAATCCATTGGTTTTAGACATATATCTAACCAATTCCACCAAAGGTTTAATCTTGTCATAAAAGTTGTTAATGTTGTCAACGACAACATTGAAAACTTTTTGTAACTTTTGAGTTTGGTCTCCAAACTTGGTCTAATGCTGTTGAAACTTGTCCAATCTACCAAATATGGTGAAATAACCTCAAATAGGACCTATAGTACCTCTATTGGATCATTTTTCCACAAACTTCCCAAAACACCTAATTGGACCTAAAAGGACACAAAAGTCTCTAAGGACCTAATAAGACGCATCCTCCTACAAACACTACACACACTAAGACACTTGGTTCATTTATTCATCTAGTGGTCTGGCTAGAACCACTACAATTAAAAAAAAAGGAACTAACCCTAGGTTACATTTTAACAACTAGCCTACCTAGGTGCTCCTGCACCATACTCCCCCAAAAGGAAAAGTTATGTCACTCTTGTCGAAAAAAGATCCTCTGAGATGCCCACCTTCTTGAAGTCTACCTCTATAATCCATGAATCCTATGACTCTAGTCTATCCTTACACTGAATCAAATGCTCCATGTAAACTTTGTGTCTAGTAGTCTTTTTAACACGGGAGTCCATAACTTTGTCAGCTACTATCTGAAACTTTGGAGGTAAGACAAAAACCTCCACATCATTATTGACCCTCTGACTATTAGGAGTGATCTCCTCCATCTTCCCTCTAAAATGTATTAATTCTTGAACATTAAAGACTGGGGATATGCTCAAGTCTGATGGTAAGTCCACCTTATATGCATTAGCTCCATATTTTGCCAAGATCTTGCAAGGTCCTACCCTTTTCATCTAAAGTTTTATGGGGACACCCTTCTGTAGCCTTGATTTTTTCAAGTGGACCATCACATAGTCACCCACTACAAATTGAAAATCCCTCCTCTTCTCATCCACTTTGGCTTTCAACTTATGTTGATTGTCTTGGATATGATTCTTCACTTGGTCTTATATCTCTTTCATTGTATGGGTGAAGTCCTCTATATAGACACTTCTCTACTCCATCCCAAAAATATCTTTGACCTCACAAACACCCCTAGGGTGCATTCCATAAACCACTTCAAATGGACTCTTTCCTGTCATTCTATTCTTGCTATCATTGTAAGAATATTCCACTTTGGGTAATGATCACATCCCATCTCTGCCCATACTCCTTAGTTAGGAACCTCCATAGGTTACCCAACACCTTATTTACCACCTTAGTTTGGCCATCATTCTGAGGGTGGTAAGCTGAACCAAAAGATAGATTAGTTCCCAATCTTGTCCACAATGTGTGCCAAAAATGGCTCATAAACTTCACATCTCTATCGAAGACTGTGCTTAAAGATAGTCCATGAATCCTTAAAATTTCTTTGAAAAATAGATAGGCTATGTGACTAGCATCATTAGTAGTCTTACATGGAATAAAGTGTCCCATTTTATTAAATCTATCAACAAATACATATATGCTATCATACCCATGTTTAGTTTTTGGTAAGCCCACAATAAAATCCATAATCACACACTCCCATGGCCTATTAGGGAATTGTCGAGGCTGATATAACCCTACATTACTCATTCCCCCTTTAGCCTTCATACAAACAAAATACTGCTCCACATACTTGGTGACATCTTTCACCAACCTTCACTAATGGTAGAATCTTTGGACCAATTCCAAGGTCTTGTCCTTACCAAAATGACCACTTAGAGAACCATTATGTTTCTCTTGTATGAGGTTCATCCTCATTGACCCTTTGCGTAAACACAACTGATTTCCCTTGAACAATAATCCATTCTGCAAAGTGAAATCAAAGAACTTGCTATGAAAATGATTCTAAAAATCAACACATACCTTATAAGCCTCACCAAAATCCTCATTTGATTTCTATAGGTCTCTAAAACTTTCAATTCCAATGCTATTCAAGTGGACTTCTTGCACTGTCAACAATCTCCTTCTTAAGGCATCTTCCACCTTATTGAGTTGACCCTTCTTGTACTTGATATGAAAAGTGAATGCCTACAAGTACTCCATCTACTTCAAATGTCTATTGCTCAAATTTTCTTGTGTGTTAATGTAACTAAGAGCCTGATTTTCAGTGAATACTACAAACTCTTTGGGAAATAGATAGTGTCTCCATTTTCTCAAAGATTGGACTAAGCCATATAGCTACAAATCATAAGAATAATATTTCTTCTTATCCTCATTCAATTCCTCACTAAAGAAGGTAATAGGCCTACCTTCTTGACTCAATACCCCTCCTACAGCTAACCCACTAGCATCACATTCAATAGTAAACAACTTCTCAAAGCTGGGAAATTGTAGGATTGGTTGAGTAGCCACTTGTTTCTTCAACAAATCAAAGGCTTTCTCTGCTTCTACTATCCATATGAACTTAGTTTTGACCCCTCCCTCAATAGTATCCATTAATGGAGCACATATGCCAATGAAGTTCCTAATAAACTTTCTATAAAACTATGCAAAACCATGGAAACTTCTTACCTCAGTGGTTGTAGTAGGTGGAGGCCAGTTCAGGATAGCAGCAACTTTGTCTTTGTCCATCTTCAAAGAGCCCTTGGACACCACAAAGCCCGACTATACTAGTTCTCTCTTAAAGAACTCACACTTCTCAAGGTTAATGGCTAGATTCTCTTCATGTAACCTTTTCAAGACTACTTCTACATGTATGATATGGTCTTCTCTTGTCCTGCTAAATATCAGAATATCATCAAGATATACCACCACAAACTTCCCTCTGAAGTCCTTGAGCACTTCATTCATGAGCCTCATGAATGTGCTAGGAGCATCAGAGAGACCAAATGGCATAACAAGCCATTCATATAACCCATATGTGGTCTTGAAATCCATTTTCCATTCATCACCCTCTTTCACCCTGATTTGGTGATAACCACTCTTCAAATTCAATTTTGTAAAGTACATTTCCCCTCCTAGGAAATCCATAAGATTCTCTATTCTTGGGATTGGCAATCTGTACCTTATTGTTATTCTATTTATAGCCCTTGAATCTATGCACAATCTCCATTTTCCCCCCTTCTTGGATGCTTAAAAAACTGGGACTGTACAAGGGATAATTCTCTTCTTGATCAAGCCTTGATCTAAGAGATCTTACACCTGTCTAGCTACCTCTAATTTCTTCTCTAGAGTAGGATTGTATGCTTCTTTGTTCGGCAAAGATGCCCCTGGCACAAAGTCAATTTGATGGCTTATAACCCTATTAGGTGGTAGGGTTGTCGGAGTGCCATCACTCATTGTGTCTTTGTACTTCTCAAGATACTCTTGCACTTCTGATGGTAATTGATCCTTCTCTAATTCTTCTCCCTCCTTGGGTCTTAGCACAATGGCATACCCTTCACTCTCATCCCCTTTGATGTCTTTCACAAACTCCTTACCATTGCATAACATAATACTAGGAGTTTTAGTTTGTGGATCTTCATCCTCTAATAAAGACTAAATTTTGAAAGTCTTCCCTCCTTTCTTGAAAGTGATGGAGTTCTCCTTTGCATCATATACTTCCCCATTATCAAATTTTGAAGGCCTCCCACGAAGCAAATGGAAAGCATCCATTGGTAGGATGTCACAATGTCATCTATCCTTGTACCCTACTATTGAGAACTCTACCCATGTTTTCTCATTGACCAGCACACTTTGGCCTTTGTTGAGCCATGTCACCTTATAAGGGTTCACATGGGGTATCTTGGCTAGCTTAAGCTTCACCACTGCCTCCCCCAAAATGATGTTATCAGTAGATCTAAAATCCACAATCACCTTACATACCTTGATAAGGATTTTTCTTCTGATTCTAAACAATGCCCTCCTATGTTTGGGCTCATCCTCACTTGGTAACCTTATTAGGACCCTTCTAAACATCATATTCTCACCCATCTCTAAGTCTAGATGGTCTACTTTAGGGATTTTGACACTTGAAGTGTCTTCATGTGCATATGCAATCCTCTTGTCACTATTTTCTATAGATGGTTTGTCTAGACATCTATAGGTTGGATGGCCTAATTGTCCATAGTAATAAAATTTCATGGTTGAAAAATAGGAACTACTCCTATCTCCTCTTCCTCTGTTAGGACCACCATGATTTCCCCTGCCCCTATTGTAGCCTCCTCTTGAACTACTCTTAGTCTACTGCTCTATCAACTTGTTCTCTCCTTATGACCTTTTCTCACTACCCCTTCCTTGGTAGCCTCCTCTTTGACCCCTCTGGTCTCTTCCTCTGCTTCTATTTTTATTTTTGTTCTTGAAGATAGAATCCCCTTTCTTTTTATTCTTTTCTTCCACTTTTAAAGCCAATTGAGGACACTTTCGAATTGTGGTAGGTGTCCACAGGCTAATTTCTTCTTGGATGTTCCACTTCAATCCACCCAATTATCTAGCCACTTTGATTGACACATCTTCTTGAAATTTATACCTTAGACATAATCTCTAGAATTCCTTAGTATATGAGGCCACATCTACGTCTTTCTATTTCAAATTTTGTCTCTTCCTATGGAGTTAGATTTTGTAATCCTACGAAAGATAGCTCTCGTTTAATTTGGTTACCATAGCATTCTAGTTTTCTATTGGTTGCTTTCCCATGCTTACCCTATCATCTTGAAGGTGTTTCCACCAAGTTAAGGGTGCCCTCTGAGTCTAGACTTGGCTACTTTTTATCTTTTGAGCTTCACTTATCCCTTCACACTCGAAGTGATTCTCCATTGCTTCAATCCAGTCCATAACTATTTCAATGTCCATCTTTCCTCCAAACAAAGGTATTCCTTCCAAAGCCTTGCCACTTAATTCATTTATGGCCTTCAAGAAAGGTTCCTCATTCAATACTGGATCAGGTTCTGGGATAAAGTCTTCCTCTTCCTTCTTTTTCTTTCCCTTATGACTACTTTCAGCTTCATAGTCTTTCTTCCTAGTAGCTTCTACTAGTTCTTCCATCTTTACCCTCATTGCTTCCAAGGTATCTTCAAGGACTCTATTTTTCTCCTTTTTCTCTTCCATGTCCTTGGCTAGTTCTACATTTTTCACCATCCTTGTAGAACCACAAGATTCTACTTCTGACATAAACCAACCTTCCCAAGTTTCTCAACTTGCTCTGATACCACTCTGATGTAGCACTAGTCTTGCTATCCCTAGTTCCTTCTAGGGTCTCTTAGGCTAGTCACTGACCTAATAGGGTTCTTTCAATAACCCTAGGCTCCTTAGGTATCTTATCTCCAGATCCTAACTCTTCAACTAGTGGACACCATTTTGTAGAACAAGCAGAACAAAAACTTTCTCCTAGACCCCAAATGGTCCTTCTTGCATCATTGGCATAAAAGGCTCCAATTGATCCAAATTGTTCAATAATTAATCCACAGAGAGTATTTGGGTATCCAAGGTGTCCACAGGACCCTTTCCAACACCTGCAAGCACACTTTATATCAAAACACCAATCGAGTGTCAAGAGCCCACACAATTGCTTCCAAAATAGGGCTACAAGAAATTAGCCCTATTTGGTCACTTTTTCTGCATTATCTTGCAAAACATCTTAAAAGGTTCCCAAATTGGTTTAGGATCCAGAAACCTTTTATAGAGACACTAGATTTTTTCTAGGTCTAGGGCTTCCAAGTTGTTCATACAACTCTGCCTATAAACAGGGCTAGAAATCAGGGCTTTGAGGGTTTCAAAACTAGTCTAAATGAAATTTCTTTCTTTCTATCCAAGAAATCTCACCAAATCTTCCCACTCACATTGGGGATCTCCCATCACACTATCCTACTCCTTTGCAAGCTTTGATTGAAGCTATGAATGCTTTCAATCCACCAATTCAGCTCTGCAACTGCTAATAACCCCTACCCATGCATCATTGGATTGCCTAGGGAATCATCCCAAAAATGGCTACCTTGATTTATTTGGCCACTCGTTCACTATACATATAGTACATGGATTCACCTTCCATAATCCAAGAGACCATGCAAATCCCATGGTAGAAGATGGAGTTATCACTCCATTTGTAGACAGTGCCCAATTCAAACTAGCGACTGAACAAAAATTAAAAGATTTTGCAAAAGTATTTAAAAATATACAAAATAATAAACCACCACCACAAAGAGTCTTGAAACAACCTACATTACCAATAAAAAATCTTACAGAAGTATATTTAATCCATTAAACTACCCGATCACTTCAAAACACCTTAACAATCATTGTTTTTCACATATACAATCCGTACACAAAATTTATCAAAGTTGCCAACCATGCACACATCCTGAGGATGGTATTATATAGTTTAACCAAACACTAATCCATCAGTTTCAGATAGTTATCTAACCAATTCCACCGAAGATGCAATCTTGTCATAAAAGTTGTCAATGTTGTCAATGACAACATTGACAACTTTTTTCAACTTTTGACTTTGGTCTCCAAACTTGGTCTAACTGTGTCCAAACTTGTCCAATCCACCAAATATGGTGAAATAAAATCAAATAGGACCTCTAGTCCCTTTATTGGCTCATTTTTCCAAAAAATTCCAAAAACACCTAATTGGACCTAAAGGACATAAAAGTCTCTAAGGACCTAATAAGACTCATCCTCCTACAAACACTCCACAAACTAGGACACTTGGTCCCTTTATTCATCTAGTAGTCTAGCTAGAACCACTACTAGAAAAAAAAGAGAAGGAACTAACCCTAGGCTACATTTTAACAACTAGCCTACCTAGGTGCTCTTGCACCAAAAACCCACCTGTCCACTACTGATGTCATCATCAAGTGAGTCTCGATGATGTACACGATTAGTGCTCAAAGCAAGAGTAACAAGAGGCATAAATAGGTAAATTTACATGCTAGATGAAATATTGCAAATTTAAATAGCTTAAATTGTAACATTAAAAATATAATCTAATAATTTATACCTATTTAGATGGTGGCAACTAATAGTACTTAGACTCTGTAGCCTCAATCCTATCAACCAAGTTATCAATATTTTACTACATCTGGTCCAAGCTCAACTCTTCATCTGTAACATGTGTAGACTGCACACATCTCTCTAATGATGAATACAATGGACTAACCAAATGAGATGGCATGGAAGTCATATCATCATGTGTCACAAAATCTAGGTAACCTTTAGTGGCCATGTTGAAGTCAACATCCTCAAGGCCAACATCAAAGAACTGTTGCCTTGCACTGACTGAAGGGTTTGTACACTATGTCTCTCCCTCTACAACAATAGAGTGGTCAGTAGGTGGATCCTCATGAGCACTGCCACTATGGCCATGGTCTAGGTGAGAAGGATGTGGCTGAGTGTATGTGACAGTACCCACATGAGCTCTAACACTCGATATGATGATATCATGCTCTGCTACTATAAATGCATATATATCCAATAGATCCTCATCCAAACTAGACATTGTGACCCATGCCATCTCTCTGGTAAGTCCCTCTAGGCTGGAAAGTGAAGGGATGCCCACTGTAGTATACATGTCATGTGCGGTCCCGCTAGATGATGGTTCACTTGAAAATATGGTGTGTCATTGAGACATCAAGTATTAACCAACCTGATCACTAGATATGGATACAATAGCTTCTGCAATGTCCCTGACACTATCAATTGCACCTCAAAGCTGGGTGCTATGAATAACATCATCTACAACAAGACCCAATGAAGGAGCTATAACAGGTACCCTCTAGCCAATAATGGCCCTATATACTAGCCTCTAGTGATCATCTCAACAAAAAGCATCTATATCAGCAAGTCTGCCACACCCCTATCCTAGATGTGCTAAAAAATTAGTGTAATTAACAACCCTCCGTAAATGAACCTCAACAAAAATTTGTTGTGCAAAGTACAATGGAATTTGGTGTTTATTTGGATAACGACCATGAGCATCTAGAAACTGTGGGTATATCAATGCTGATATAGCAGGATCCTGACACCTGGTAACCTGATATCCCTTAACATTTTGTAAGTCTACATAAGATGGGAAAACTTCCCTTTTTAGGGTCGCTTTAGGAACTAAATCATGTACCTCTTTAAGAGAAATCCTAGATCCAACCACTTGTGTCTTCCTCTCAGGTATAGCCTCTATGACATCTAGGGCATAGGGAGTGGTACCATGTATGTGATCTCTGATACTAATCAAGCTAGCAAGTATGGATTGACATGTGCTCTTATAGACAGTAGAGGTAGTCAAATTATTTATAGAGTCTTGCAACCATTTGATTTCTCTATTAGTGCATGCAAATAGTTCCTCATGGGTAATCAGTGCATCTAACATGTGTGATGTGTAATATCATTTCTGATAGATCTATATATATGTATACCTGAAAGATTTTATTTACTATCAAATGAATTCTATGTATATATGTTTTCCTAATTTAATTGAAAACAAAATTAAAGTACACATTTCACTATATTATTTCAAAGTAAAATCATATACACATGCATACACATGCATATACATGCATATATACATGTATACAAACATGCATATACATGTATATACACATGACATGTATAAGTACACATGTGTGTGTGTGTATATATATATATATATATATACATATATATGCATGTACACATATATATACATGCATATACATGTAATATACATACATATATACATGTATACACATGCATATAGATGTATATACACATGTATATATACATGTATATACATAGATATACTATATGTATATACATACATATATACATGTATATACACATGCATACACATGCATACACATGTATATACACATGCACGTGCACATGCATATATGATGTAGCCCAAAATATCATTAACAAAAATTATTCAGAAGATACACAACAAAATGCTACAGAATTCAAAATCTTCATTAACTTCTCCAACTTACTCTACCTCTACAATGAAATAAAAATCCTACTTAATACAATTCTGAAAATTACCATATTTGGCAGGTTTTCAGGAAAAATAGATTTTCCCATTTTTGGTAATTTTTAAAACTCATCCTATGAATCCTGATTTTTCCCAAGAAAAGATCCCAACTAAGGCAAGTCGAATTGCCAACTAATCCACAAAATCAGAAACATGATTTCAGATTTATTACAAAAACAAAACTCAAAAAATTGGAAAGGAAAAGAAAAAGCCAATTTTGGAGGTCAAGATGAAATTTTAGGCTCCCAAAAAATGGTCAAAATGGCCACCAACATAGCTAGCTGAGTTGGAATTGCCATCAACTCTAGCTCATGAATCTGCCTATAAAATTTTAGCCAAAACCCACATCTGAGTCAAAATTTATGACCCTCTGAAGCTCCTGCATCATTCTCCCTTGCTTGAAAAGAACGTAGCTCCTACAAGTTTTGGTTCTCAAACTGCTTCCATTTAGGCTCATCTAGCTTCTTCAAATATGATTCTAAAATCTAGGTGCTATCTGGTTGTGCCAATCCTTTCCACTGCACAAGATATTTGTGGTAGTCACCTTGACGAGTTTGAATTGTGCTCTTGTCTAGAACCTGTGCCACCTTTTCCCTTTTCTTGATTGGGACAATGTGAGTCCAATCCACCTCATCCTCATTTTGAACAGAAGCATCATCACCATGGAAAGTATAAAAATCAGAGATGTTAAATATAGGAGAAATATCAAAACCAGTGGGAAGCTCTACCTCATAAGCGTTATCATTAATCTTCTTCAGAATCTTGCAAGGACCAATTTTCTTGTATTTTAGTTTGTGATAAGTCCCGATATGAAACCCCTCCTTGCGTAGATAAACCACCACTAGATCACCTGCACTAAAAACCTGATACCTTCTAGTAGCATCTGTAGAAGCTTTATCCCACTCATTGATGTCTTGTAACTTATGTCTTACATCTGCCTGCAACTGGAAGAGTTGTTCAGCAAAGGCTTCTCCATCATCACTAACTCTGTCACCCAAGGGAAGTTGCACTAAATGAAGAACACCCTATGGATTTTGACCATAAACAACTTGAAATGGTGACTTACCAGTTGACCTATTCACAGAGTTGTTATAGGTAAATTTTGCCTGGGGTAATGCCAAATCCCATTTCTTGGGCTTCCCTCCAACAATACATCATAAAAAACTACCCAAAATTTGATTGACCACCTCTGTTTTTCCATCAGTTTGTGGATGATAAGCACTACTAAACTATAACTTTGTCCCCATCTTCTTCCGTAAGATCCTCCAGAAATGACTCAAGAACTTAGTGTCTCAATCAAAGGTAATTATTTTTGGAACCCCATGCAATCTCACTATTTCATAAAAGAATAACTTAGCCACCCTAGTGGCATCCCTAGTTTTCTTACAAGTAATGAAATGAGCCATTTTTGAGAATCTATCCACAACTACAAAGATAGAGTCATTACCTCGCTGTGTATATGTGGCAGTCCCAATACAAAATCCATACTCAAGTCTATCGATGGTCTTATCGGTACTGGCAATGACATGTACAAACTAGTGTTCTAGGAGTTCCCTTTGGCTACTTGACAAACCCGGCACCTTTCCACAAACCTGGTGATATCTCTCTTCATCTTTGGCTAGTAGTACTTATCTGCTACCAAGGCTATTGTTTTATCCTTCCCAAAATTCCTAGCCATACCACTGCTATGAAATTCTCTAATAATATTTTCCCTCATTGAGCCTACAAGAACGCACAATTTTTTTCCCTCAAATAAATAACCATCTTGCATAAGATAATCACCTTGAATGGTGTCTGTGTGCCTAGGTACTGGATTCTTCAACTGATCAACAACTTCTTGAAAGTCACTATCAGATTCATACAAGTCCTTGATTACATCAAAGCCAACTAATTCTATTTCCATGATGGTGAGAAGCACAACACACCTGCTTAAGGCATTTGCAACTTGATTCTATTTCCCTCATTTATGCTTAAGAACAAAAGTAAAACCTTGGAGGAAAGAGACCCATTTTGCATGTCTAGTGTTCAATTTCTTTTGTGTGTTTAGATATTTTAGAGCAATATGGTCTGAAAACAACACAAATTCTTTGGGTACCAAATAATGCTTCCAATGTCTCAAAGCTTTCACAATTGCATGGACCTTTATATCATATGTAGAATATTTCATTCGCACATCATTCAATTTTTCACTAAAAAAGGCAATGGGCTTACCTTCTTGGCTGAGTATAGCACCAATGCCCACATGTGAGGCATCATAGTCCACTTCAAACACTTTATCAAAATCTGGTAAGGCCAATATAGGAGCTTTAGTGACCCTCTTCTTTAAATACTGGAAACTCTCTTTAGCCTCTTTGGTCCATGAGAACTCTCAACCCTTAGTGCAATCTGTCATAGGTGCTACAATGTTGCTAAAATTATGAATGAACTTTCTATAGAAAGTGACCAAGCCATGAAAACTTCTAATCTCAGTGATACTATGTGGGCTACGCCATTCAACAATGGCTTGAACTTTCTCTGGATCCATGCTGATACCATCTATAGAAATGACAAATCCTAGAAAAACAAGGCTTGCTTGCATGAACCTACATTTCTTCAAATTAGCATAGAGTTTCTCTCTTCTTAATACCCCCAATATGATCCTCAAGTGTTGTAGATTTTCTTCCCTTCCCTTACTAAAAATCAGTATATCATCAAAGGGTGAACCCACAATAGTGGGTTCCACTTTTTTTGAGGAACGAATTCGTGCTGAAATAATTTTTTTTTAATAAAATATGATCATTTAAGCCTTGAGAGGTTCCATTTGAAGGAATTAATTAGAAATGGTTAGCTCAAAGCCTCTAAGATAAAAAAATCATTGATTTAACATCTATACTCCTCATTCATATCTACAATAGAGTCTCCTTCGCACCTATTAAAATGCTGATAAAAAATCACTTCGAATTTATCTTTTGGCAAATCAAATGAATCCATTCAAAAAACCTATCTATGTAGTAAGGTACTACTGATAAAACTCTTTCCAATGATTATAATGTTAATATATATTAATTTTATTATGACTTTGTATTTTTAGTTTTAGTAAAAATATATATTTCACTATATCTCCACCTCTATGTTCGATGCTTATGGAAAAATAGTAAATGAGAGAAAAAAAATTCTACAAAATATCTATGCCCTAGGTATTGAAGTTATCTTTTTATCAAAAAAAAAAAAAATCAAATTTGACAAACACACAAAAAGTTATAAGCTATGTAGTCAAGGTATGTCAAAATTACGGCTTAGTCAACTTCAAATGTTAATAAAATATGAAATAATCATGATAATGTCATAAAACCAATTGCATGCCCTCCATATGGATGTTAAAACACTATATTTGAAATAATCACATTGATATCTATTTTAGAAAAAAAGTTATGCTCTACGAAAACAATGTAACTCTTTGAAAATGACATTTTTAGCAACATACCAATTTTTGTGGGAGAAAGAAAAACCAAATCAAATAAATTAAAAAATAAAAATAAAAAATATATTTAGAATCTAGATAGAAAATCCTAAAATACTCTAATTTATTTCATATTCTTATTCTTAACATTTTAATGACAATATGCATTTGAATCTAAAAGTTTTTTTCAAAATTTAGAGTACAATGTCCGTTCAGGCAAAAAAGTGTAACCCGCTATTGTGGGTTCACCCCAAAATAAACTACTACAAAATTGCCAATGTAGGGATGCAACACAGTATTCATGAGTCTCATAAAAGTGCTAGGTACATTTAATAAACCACAAGGCATAACCTTCCATTCATACAAACCATCCCTAGTTTTGAAATTAGTTTTCCATTCGTCCCCTTCTTGGATGTGGATTCGTTGGTACCCACTTCGCAGATAAATCTTAGTGAAATGTGTTGCTCTAGCAAGAACATCCATCATATCATCTAAATGAGGAATATGAAAATGATACCTGATGGATATCCTATTGATTGCTCGACTGTCTATGGACATCCTCCATGTTCCATCCTTCTTTGGGGTTAGTAATGCTGGTAAAGCACAAGGGCTCATGCTTTCTTGCACTAACCCTTTATGTATGAGCTCAGTTACCTGTTTGTTCAGTTTTTCATGTTGCATCAAACTCATCATGTAAGCCACTTGATTGGGAAGACTTTCTCCTAGGATAAGATCAATATGATGTTGGATATCTCATTTTGGGGGGAGCCCATAAGGTAGTTCCTCTGGAATGACATCTGAGTACTCTTTCAACACCGTAGCTGCCTCTGGTGGTATTGTCAAGTCTTCCTCTTTCCCTCTCTTTACTACCAATACATAACAACACCCTATTACTTTCATTTCTTTGAAAAGTTCCTTTTCAGATATCATGCTCTCATCTTTTCCTTCATTTCTGAGAGGTAACAATATTACCTTAGATCCATCCTTCCAGAAGGTGTAATTATTCTTCTCTCCATTATGAATAACCTTTCTGTCATACTGCCAAGGGTGACCTAATAGGACATGGCATGCATCCATTGGAATCACATCACACCATAACTCATCCTTGTAGACTTTTCCTATGGAAAATTTAACAAGGCACCTCTTATTTACTGTAACTTCATTTCCCTTTTTGAACCATGCTATCTGATAGGGACAAGGGTGCTTTTCACACTATAGGTTTAGTTTCTCCACCATTCCTTTAGAAACCATGTTCTCACAACTGCCTCCATCAACAATCACTGGACATACCTTTCCACCTGAGGTACACCTTGTTCAGAATATGCTACTTCTGAGCCATGAATCATCAGTGTCGTTCTCCTCTATATCTTCCTTTGCTGGAATAATCATTGTCCTCCTAATCATGAGACTTTCTCCGATATCCGGAGACACTTCTTGTTGTGATCCTTCATTGTCAGCTTGGGCTAGGTTCACTCTTGAGGGCCCTCCTTGATTTCCATCTTGCATGTTAAAACTTGAACACTCAAAGGCCTTGTGTCCTTCTTCTCCACATCTGAAACAAGTGAATGGTCTTCTCTGGCCTTCCCATCCTCTTCCATTACCGTAGCATCTTCCAGGTTGGAAACCCCTTCCTCTTTGTTGATTCCATGGATTCAAATAGGTTTGTTCTTGTTCACTCCCTTGACTGGAACTTGAGCCTCCTCAAAATGGGGTTGATGTACCTCTTCGTCCTCCTCTATTCCTCTAATTGTACTACCTAGTTTGTTTTTCTTCAGCCTTTAGAGCCAACTGATAGGCATCCTCCATACATTTGATCCGATGCATCCTTAGCTCATCCTGAATAGTATATTTTAGACCATTTAAATACCTTGCAGCAATCTGTTTATTACTTTCATGATGTTCTATACAAATGGACAACTTATAAAACTCATCTGTATAATCTTGCACAGAGGATAAGTTCTATTTCAAATTCTGAAACCTTCGAAAGAGTGTTTGAGCATAATCCACCAGCAAGAATTTTTCTCTCAGCTTTTTCTCCATTTTTCTCCATTTCTTGATTTTATTCTTCCCTTTCTTTGTTCTTTAATTTTGGAGATGATACCACCAGATCATTGCATGTCCCTTTAACTTGGTGCATGCAAACCTTATCTTCTTTTCTTCTGTCATAGACTTCCATTAAAAAAACTTCCCCATCTCATTTAACCAATCTATCACTTCCTTTGGCTTAAGACTACCTGAATAGTCTGAAACATCAACCTTGATCGCTTCATTTTTTCCCTTCAAGATTCTAAGCAGCCTCTCTTTGAAACTCACTTCTTCTTCTTGTCCTTCTTCTATTCCTTCAGCTCCTTGGTTTTCTTTTCCATCAGATTCATCCTCTTCCTTTGTAATCCATGGTTTTCCAATCGGTTTATGAGTTCTTCTACTTCTCTTTGCAAGATTATCATATCTCTCTCCATCTAGGTAAGACCTCTACCTCTTCCTCTTCCTCTTCCAACCATCATCCCGCTCTGATACCAAATGATGTAGCCCAAAATATCATTAATAGAAATTATTCAGAAGATACACAACAAAATGGTACAGAATTTGAATTCTTCATTAACTTCTACAACTTACTCTGCCTCTACAATGAAAGAAAACTCCTACTTAATACAATTCCAAAAATTACCATATTTGGCAGGTTTTCAGGAAAAATAGATTTTTCCATTTTTAGTAATTTTTAAAACTCATCCTATGAATCTTGATTTTTACCAAGAAAAGATCCCAACTAAGGCAAGTCAAATTGCCAACTAATCCACGAAATCAAAAACATGATTTCACATTTATTACAAAAACAAAACTTAAAAAACTGGAAAGAAAAAGAAAAAGCCAATTTTGGAGGTCAACATGAAATTTTAGGCTCCCAAAAAATAGTTGAAACAGCCACCAACAAAGTTAGCTGAGTTGGAATTGCCATCAACTCTAGTTCACGAATCTGCCTGTAAAATTTCAGCCAAAACCCACATCCGAGTCAAAAGTTATGACCCTCTAAAGCTCCTGCATCAATATACATGTATATACACATGCATAGACATGTATATACACATGCATATACACATGCAAATACATGTATTTACACATGCATATACATGTACATACATACATACATACATACATACATACATACATATATATATATACACACACACACACATATATATATATACATACATATATATATATACATATATATACATATATATATA
>MU227591.1:304037-314063 GCA_018584345.1 Thuja plicata | reverse complement strand
TATATATACACACACACACACACACATATTATATATATACATATATATACCTATATATGTATATACATGATATATACATGCATATATATACATATAAATGCATATATACATACATATACATGCATATATACATACATATACATGCACATATACTAAATATATATGTTAAAAACAGTAAATAATGCAAATTGAAAAAAAAATAATAATAAATAATACAAAATGAAAATAAAAAATCCTGAGAAATAAATGTTTGCCAATCGGAAGCCCTGAGACAACTTTCGCCCATGCCAAAACTGTGGAAGTGAAAGTGACAGTTTGGGTGGCCTTTAAAATGCCACCAAAACTTCAATTTCAAACTTTCGATCGAAGTACTTTCTTACTTTCGATCAAAAGTAAGAAAGTACTTTCGATCAAAAGTAACTTCCGATTGAAAGTACAACATTTTAGTACTTTCAATCAGAAGTTTCCCACTTACGATCAAAAGTTCAGTTCACTTATGATCGAAAGTGAGGGTGTAGATTTTGTGGATTGCTCTTTTCGGGATGAATTCATTCCTCCAAAAAAGTGTAACCCACTATTGTGGGTTTACCCAACTTGCACTTTTGAGTAATTTAAAGTTCATTCTCCCAATTTCTATTCAAATCCTAACTTGATGTTTGAGGTTCTTATTTTCCATGAACGAAAAGAGCATACTTCTCTAATCAAATTATGAAGTGGATAGAAAGTGTGTTAAATTCCTAAAATTGCAATAAAATTTTGGTTGAAATATGCAAGGCAACCTACAAAACCACTTGATAGTAGTTTTTACTACATCTTATTGACCAAATAAGTCTTCAATAGTGTGTCCTGCAATAACTCATTAGGCTACACAAATGATCAAATTCATCCAAAAACAAGCAAAGTCAGCTGATTAGTCACAAAATTTATAAAATATGCTAGAAGACTAACCAAATGCGATTCTAAACTTCAATAAATGCGATGTTATTTACCAAATATGATACACAATTTACCAAATGTGATTAAGGATCCTAACGGCGAGCGTTTGCACTAAATGTGATCTAGAACTAACAGGATGTGAGCCTTTACCAAAAACAACCCAAAATTAGAAGGATATACAAGATGCGAACTTCTTTCTTGGATGTGATCCTTTTCTCCTAAATGTGATCCTTTCCTCCTAAATGCGAGTCTGAACCTAAAAATAGAGAACAAAAGATGATCAAATTGGTGAGAAATCTAGGGCTCTGCCCCACAGTGGGCACCAAAAATGGGTGTGTGAATATTGTACCTACAAGTTGCAACACAACACTTCAATATTTCATTGCAACAATGGTTAGAGTCCTTAAATTCAATCAAAAACCATAGAAAACCAAAAGAAATCAACATATTGCTTCCTATCTAAGAAGAGTATGATTTAATCTATCATTGCCCTCAGATTATGCATTAAATAAAAGACACATTCAATCCTAGAATGGAAGATTCATAGAGAAATGAAGCTAAATATCATGCAATTCATGCTTAAAAGATGTAAGGATTCAATTGAAACACAAAATGAAGATAATCTAATTAGCTATGTGAGATTACAAAATGTCAGCTTAAGAGTACATTAAAATTCTAAGAATTGAGGACCAATTGAGCTCAAAATTCAATCCTTTTATGAAAGAATTTGAGAAATGGGTGGTTGAGATCAACTTGTGAGGAGAGGTGAGGATTGAATCTTTGGTTATCCATGCGAGTGATCCATGTGAGTGAACTCTCATTGGTTCATGGATTGACTTTCCATATGCAAGTGATGAGTTGTAATTAGAGATTTTATTTAATTCCCTTTAATTAATTACTTTAGCCAAGGATTTAATTGTGTTGATTTGATTTAAATAGGCTAAGGCAATTAATATGAGTTAGTGATGAAATCACTTTGATTTTAGGAGATTAAATTGATTTTTGATGAATTATGCCAATAATTGAATAGTTGGATTGAAATAATAGGGGGTATGATCACATTTAGGGAAAATAGGGTCTCTAGTTAGAGTAGACCAAATTAGGCTAGTTACATTAGGTTCTTTATCCTCAAAAGATTCATTTGGAAAAGAGAGAGTAACAAGCATATCGTCCTCTACTTCTAATGTATTTTCATGAAAAGAATTAGGAGAAAGACAAACACAACTCACTAATGCTAGGTCAAACCAAGCAACCCAATCACAATTCCCAAAAGAATACACACACTCTAAACTACACTAAGACTAAAAAAGGGATCTATATAGGATCAACACATCATCTAATGAGATATAACCATCTCAAATAGCCTCAAGCAAGGATATCTACCCATGTCTTATAGGTGAAAACAAAACTAGGAGGTATCCCTCCTCTACTACATGATAATTGGTATGCATCACACTAATCTCATTGAAATGCCTCACAAGCCACCCAAGAATCAATCTCACAACCAAATAAAAAAGCAATTACTTATTCCATTGTATGCCAAGTAACACAGGTCACACATAAAATAACATAATATCGTAGGGTTGCAATACATAGGCTTTGATACCTGATGTAATGCCGCACCAAGGAATTATTTAGTATAAGAGATATACAGACTCAAACTATCATGAATTTTTTTAAATATTTAAGTCAATCACATGAAACATGTGAAGTTCTAAAGCTCAAACCTTAAGACTGGGTCAATTATCACCAAGTGAAATTGCACAAATGGAAGATTAAAAACCAATAAAATCTAACAAGAAAGGGTAAAGGTCTTCTAACACATTATTAAATATATGTGGGGTAATTTAAGTCACCTAAGACCCTCCCTAAATTTTTAGAATTAATTTAAAAAACTGGACCCTTTACTAGGTCATATGCATCACAGATGGTCTCTGTCAAGCACTAACTTCCACTCAAATACCACAAACACCATCTAAAAAAATTCTAAAACTTGTAAAATATCCTCAAAGGGTTTTTTTACTCTCATATATTTGACTTTCAACCCTCCACTGTATGATAATCAGGTTGCATCACACTAATCTCATTGAAATGCCTCGGAAGGCACTCATTATTCTAGCTCAATTTTAGAACTATTTTACTAGTGTGCTTATTAGTTTTTTTTGTTAATATATTTTGGAGTTTTTTGATCCTCTTAGTGTGTGTGCAATGTTTGCACCAGTGCATTCCCTCACCCAAGTGCCCTCCTAGTTCTAATTAGTGTGACCTCACCCTCTGGTACCTCCCTCGCATTGATTAGTTCTTGTTCAACATGTATGCCCAAGGTTTTTTTTATGTCCATCCATAATCATCAATATAAAAACCAAATCACAAAGCAATTACTTATGCCATTTTATGCCAAGTGCAATTAAGTCACATGGGAAATAACATAACATCACAGTGTTGTCAAAATGCATGGGCTTTTACACTTGGTGTAATTTCCCACCAAGGAATCATTAAGTATAATAGATATATAGAATAAACTATCACAAAATATTTTTTTTCTAAAATATTTAATTCAATCACATGAAACATGTGAATATCTAAATCTCAAACCTTAGACTAGGTCAATTATCACCAATTGACATTGCACAAGTGGAAGATTAAAAGACAAGAAATTCTAAAAAGAAAGGGTAAAGGTCTTCTAACACATTATAAAAGATATGTGAGGTACTTTAAGTTACCCAGGACCCTCACTAAAGTTTCAGAATTAACTTGAAAAAATGGACCGTTTACTAGGTCCTAGAAATCACAAATGGGCTCTGTCAAGCACTAACTTGTAGTCAAATGCCACAAACACAATAAAAAAACTTTAAAACCTTTACAAAGCTCCCCCAAGGGTTTAGTGACTCATAAATTTTACTTGCAACCCTCCACTACACTATAATTAGTTTGCATCATACCAATCTCATTGAAATGGCTCAAAAGGCACTCAAGCATCAAGATAAAAAAGAAATTATTTTTTCCATTGTTTTCCAGTACAACAAGTGACATGGAAAATAGAATAAGTAGACATCAAAGTGTTTCAATACATGGGCATTGATACCTGATGTACTTTCCCACCAAATAATAATTAAGGATAAAAGATATACAGACTCAATATGTCATGGAATATTTTTTTTTAGAATATTAAATTTAATCACATGTAACATGTGAAGTTCTAAATTTTACAATTTATGACTAGGTCAATTGTTTCCAAGTGACATTAAATAATTGGAAGATTAAAAGCCAAGAAACTCAAACAATAAAAGGAAAATATCTTCTACACATTAGGAGCTTAGATATGTAGGGTTCTTTAGGTCACCCAAGACCCTCCCTAAATTTTTAGACTAAAAAAATTGGACCTTTTACTAGGTCCTAGCCACCGTAGATGGGCTATGTCAAGAACTGAATTACACTCAAATGCCACAAGCAACATCCAAAAAATTCTAAACCTTCTCAAAGATCCTCCAAGGGTTTTGTGACTCTAATATATTTGAATTTAAACCATCCATGATCTGTGACAAAAATATTTCACGTGCATGATGAAAATTTTTGTCTTGTGAATGCATTTTTTGTTCTAGGAAATGGAGTTACAATTTCAGACCCAACATAGTGGATGATAGAGAGGTTATAACTTTAGACTTAAATATATTATATTATTTCAATATAAGATAAATGTAGAGATAAAGGATATATTTGAGACTATTTTTTTTTCTTGCACCTACCATCTTGTCCTTTGTGATATATAAATTTATTTTATTCACTTTATATAATATATTATAAAGGTGGCATTCACGTTATTCACCTATCCATCTTGTTTCACCCTATTTAGCATTATAAAAAAGATATGTGCACCCAAAAGAACACTAATTTATCCATTTTATTTTACTATAAGGATGTGATAATATTTCATTACACAACATTTTGAAACCTTCAAAAGCTTTGTTTTTGGTTTGTAGGATATATTTTTTTATAGTTATTGATAGTGAAAAAAGATATTATTGAACGAGATGGATAAATGAAAAAAATAGACAGTAGAGTGGGTATTAATTCTATAATTAAATTATAATTCAAGTGGAGGCAAGAGGGTCCTCCATTTTCTCTAATCCTTTTCATAGGTGGAGAAATGGAGGAAAAATCCAAACACTTGCCAATTATATCCTCCTGAAAAGGGATAGAGAGAGAATGGTATAGGATGAGCCGTGGGGGCTTGTGCCATTATTTTTAAACTAGAAATGGAATGCAAGATATATTTTTTCTTTAAACCTTAAATACATACCAAAATTTCACATTACTTCTTATCAAAATAGTTAATAAATTGAGGGAACGTTGGATGATGTCTTCCTTCATATTCTCTTATTCCCACCATCTCATGTGTTTATCATCAAAACTTCACTTAAACATGAGGGATCACGAGGTACTCTCAAACACTTGAGAGAGAGAGAGGATAGATTAAGGAGAGAGGACGAGAAAAGGGGATTAGGGAGAGGGAATGAGGGAGATAGAGGGGAAAGGATAGAGAGAGGGAGGGGGAACTATAGGGAGATGTAGAGGGGGAGAAGGGAGTAGGGAGAGGAAGTGAGAGCAAGAGAAGGGATATGGAGATGGAGAGATAGAGAGAAGTATAAAAATATGAAATACCCTTAACCGTATGTACCCTAATTATTGCACCCTAAACCCTTTTTAGAGAGGGATATGAAGAGATACATAGGTGATGGAAGATAAAATGGGATGAGAGAGGCAAGTGGGAGGGGTATAGGGAGGTCTAGAGGGAGGGAGAGAACAAGAGAGGGGAAAAATAAAGATGCAAGAATCCTAGAGGGAGAGAGAGATATGAGAGACCTAGATGGGGAAAGAGAGAGGTGATATGTATATGGATGGGAAAAAAGAGAGATGGATAATAAGATATGGTTAGAGAGATGGATATGTCATTCCAAAATATACTAATATAATGTATCTAGGTGAATCACATCTTTTAACCTTGCATAGTGTTTTCTTTACATTATGATAAAGCATAGGAATAAATCATCATGCATATTTTGAAATGAAATTAGAATCTACTAATAAGAGGGTATAAGATTTTACCAATTTGATTAAAGAGAGAATTTATATAAGTTAAGATGAAATGAGGAAAAAAAAACAATTTTCCAATTATGAACTAAGTTTATGAAAGTTGTAAAATGTATGTTGTGTAGTTCAACCTAAAAATTCATATCTAAAATGTAATCATGTTGAGGTGTAGATGCCTCTTTTACTTGAAAATGAGTGTTCTTATAGCTAACCTTTAATTTGAGATATCATCAAATAAGAAGAAAAATCACACCTTACCAACCATGATATCAGTTTTTGTAGGTTGAACAACACAATGTGTTTAGTTCAACCTAGAAATTTATATTTAAAATGAAATATCACTGAGGCGCACACACCTACCTAAAGAGAAATGATTTGATATCCAGTATTTAGCCTGAGATAACATAAAAGGATTAAAAATTAAAATCTCTCTCTCTCTCTCTCTCTCTCTCTCTCTCTCTCTAGCATTACTCATATCACTATTTGTGACTCTCACCTCACTCCCCATCTAGATATCTCACCCACTCCCTCTTATCTGGTTCCCTGTATGAAATCTCTCCTTTTATTTAATACTAACTAAATATTAACCATAGCCCCAATTGAATCTTGATCCTACTTATATCTTAGCCTTAATTAAAATCTAATTATAAGCTTTATTGAATTAAATTTGCGGTCCACTCCATTTCATTTTTGGTAGTGCCACATAATTCTTTGAGTGCATCAAACATTGTAACATAAGTGTATTTGAAAACCTAAAATAATTATTAAAAGATTACTATTTATCGGAGAGGTTGTAGAATATAAAATTTTAAATTTTTAAATATGTATATGATATAATACATATTCAAGCTTTATGTTTTTTGCCAAAAAATGTTTTTGATATAAGCAGCAGCAAGAGGGTGTTGACCCAAGGTACAATAAAAATCTAACTAGGACAAAATTAACAACATATTAATTCAATCGAGAAAGAAACACGATGCAATTTAACCATTCTACCTCTATCAAAAACCAAAATGAAAAAGCTATACTAGCACGAATGCAAACTATCAGAACCCCACATACAAATAGTGTCAAGTTTAAACAACCAAAAAATTAAACCATGCAACTCAAGGCTATTAACGGGAATTAAAGTTTAAAGTTTAAAACTGAATTTAAAAAACTAGCCCAAGCATAAGGCTTGAAGTTAGCAGTGCCACATATCATATCACCACCCCGGTCCAACAACTGAGTTATTTTCTGTCCCATAAGTACTTCAAAAGAAATAGGTCAGCCCACTCTTCATTCAGAAACTTGAAAAGCTCATGGTTTCCTTCAACAGACTCCTTCCCCGCAGAGGTCTTCTCATTCAGCAGATAGAGGGTAGTAGAGGAAGCATGCATAACCTTTATGGAAAATTTTCTGACATCTGCCAGTCTCCTGTTAGTATTGGTCAGGTCCCCTTTAAGCTTAGCAATAATATTTTCCAAATTGGAAGCTTGGTATTTGATTCTTCCCACAAAGCTTCCACCTGTAACACATTTGGGGTTCTCACTCATAGTGGCTTCTTCAATAGCAGGGGCATTATTTTCCTTACCCTCATCAACAATGGTATTGTTGGAAAAATCTTTCCCATCCTACTATTCAGAATAGTTCTTATCATCTTCCCCACTGGGAGAACCCACTGAGACATCCTTTTGGTTGAACAACTCTTTCATTTCTCTTTTACCCTTTTCTATGGCCAGACGTGAGGAGCACCGAGTAGTGCTAGGCTAAGGGTTGGTTCCTTAGGGCATTCCAGGTTAATGTATATTTTTTTGCACTTTTTTGTGGGGTGCT
The DNA here is from genome assembly GCA_018584345.1 of Thuja plicata. Lineage (NCBI taxonomy): Eukaryota > Viridiplantae > Streptophyta > Pinopsida > Cupressales > Cupressaceae > Thuja > Thuja plicata. Next base: position 306,221 of record MU227591.1, on the reverse strand, counting down.
AGGAGGAATCTTCATGGGTTAGGTCATGTTTGGAACTAGCTCGAGAGCCAAGGGTAGGGTGGGTTTCAGAGGATTTGTGACTAGCAATAGGGGTGGAACATCCAATAGAGCCCGAGGGCATGGGAAAACCCTTATTAAGGGAGACCAAAGGCGACAGGGTCTCCTCGACAGCTTGGGTGATTTCAGAAATAGGAGGAGGATAGAGGGCATGGTGGAAATGATAAATATGGAAAAATAGCCCAAAATGAATGTAAACGAGTTTCTTTCCAGGGAGATGGACTCATTTACATTAGAAAAGTTTGACTCCAAAGAGTGTAAAATATATAATGGCAGACAGATCAATAGTTTGTGCCTAAGGTGGTTTAAAAATGGGAGGTGGTAGTTATAGAATGTACCGTAATGACTCTCTAGCATGAAGTATTTCATGACCAACTTGCACATCTTCGGCCATAATTCAGGCTGGTCCGCAGTGCATTATCCACCAATTTTTGACACCCACTTATCTTCATTTGCAAAAAATTGGACAAAGTCCATTTTTGCCAACATTTTTGTAGTTTTCTTCCATTTTTGGCCCATTGTAGGCATCCCTGTAGCTTTTCCTATGACCTCTTCACTGATCTCGAACATGATCCCATTTATGGTGACCACTCTTTCATTCCAAGTTTTAACGAACTACCGAGAAATCATTTCGTAATGTCCAGTCAAATTATTCATGAAAGGCAGAATCCCTCCCTCTTTGTAGAAGTACACTACCATAGGGTTTGAGGAAAATTCTTCCTCAATCTTGTCTGCTTCAATTCTATGCCGGTCACCACCCATATTTGTAGAGCGCCAGAAAATGAACTACACCCAGGCATTAGTTGAACAAGATTTGTTCAAAGACCATCTGTTGTAGAAACCCACAGAGCCACCAAAACCCGAAAAACTAGAGTGAAGGTTGAAAGCAAGGCAGTTGCGTGAAATGACAGAATGAATATCACAACTTATCCTAAAAATATTGTCATTTCACATGCCATAATTATGGTAGTAATTTATTTTTTCCTCACAAATCACTATGAAAGACGCCACTGGGGTTAACATGTGGGAACAATGCTATAAACCATAATCACCACCAATTAAATCTTCTCCAAATCTTTTATAATCCTCCGTAAATCACACTTGCCTCAAACACCATTTAATAAAATGATGACACATTAAAGGTACAGTGATGCAATCCGGCCACGCCAACCTCCTATTTGAAATTAAGAGTCATCCATTGGAGACCATGTATCTTTTCAACTTGCAACTAGTGCCAGTGTTGAAATTAAGAGATCCCATGGGCCCAACCTTTGGCGCACAAACTAAATGCTGGTTTTTAAATATCCTTGAGTTGGTTGTTGACATCTTTCCTGCCTGAGCAGGTCCTAAGTATCCTTGGGAAGTTGTTTGGCATCCCTCCAGCATAGTAATCCATCCAACTACACCCCAATAGTAGCCATTGAGTCTGCAACCGAGTTACCTTCCTTGTAGATATGTTTGATGTTGGTCTTATGAAGTCATCCTAACAAAACTTTTATATTAGAAAGAATTGGGTCAACTCTCTATCCGGCCAAGGAGTTTCCATGAATAGTCTCAATTATATGTTCGATTACCCTTCAATTTCCATGCTAGTACAACCCAAGCTAAGGGAAAAATTTAGACCCCATAGGAGATCCATAATCTCTGCCTGGTTAACAAAATGGTTGTGGAGAGGACAAGAAAAATTGACCACCATTCTCCCCCATTGATCACAGATGATACCTCGACCCTGGCTTGTATCCTGGCATGGAGAAACCCATCAAAATTAAGTTTGTGCCAAGAGGCCCGATTTGGAGACCAAACAGTCTCCTTTCTAGATGAGAGTTTTCTATTGTCAAATATGGCAAACCCCTTGCCAATTCCCCACATTTTTGCAATTTTCCAGTCAGAATCAGAGGGGGGAGACATGGGCTCTTCTAGTTTTCCACCATAAAATTCTCTTATAATAGTTTGAGTCCCAAATGGAAGACCTCCTTTATACAAAGTTCAGTATCCCTAAAAAATCTTATTGTTGCGCTCCTTCCAAAAGATCCTGCAAAAGATGAGAGGTATTTGAATCCACAAAAGTTTTATCATGTGGTGTTGAGAGAGAGAGAGAGAGAGAGAGAGAGAGAGAGAGAGAGAGAG
>MU227591.1:292393-303937 GCA_018584345.1 Thuja plicata | reverse complement strand
GAGAGAGAGAGAGAGAGAGAGAGAGAGAGAGAGAGAGAGAGAGAGAGAGTACCAGTCATGGAGCATATCCTGGATATTCCAGTTGGAAACCAAAAGGAGGTTGAGTCGAGAGAGGATCTCCTACCAGATCCCAACAACAAACTCACAAAGCAGCATGATGTGGTTTATACTTTCTTTTGCTTTCTTACAAAGATAACATCTGTTACCAAGACTAAATCCCCATTTAACCAGATTGTCAAGGGTGAGGATTTTCCCATGTAGCACCGTCCACCAAAAGAAACTCACCTTTGCCAAAAATGTCCTAGAAATATAAATGATTCACTTTATATATATATATATATATATATATATATATATATATATATATATATATATTTNTATATATATATATATAAAATTTCATGAATTTTTTTTATTTATTTATTATTTCAAGTTTAAATATTTAATTAAAAACCTTTCTTCTTATCAAACTAGCTTAACTTACTATTTAAAAGTGCAAAACTCTCAATTAAAAAAAATCTTATATATAATTGAAAGTGAATTCATTTCCGATTTACTTTTCAAGCATAAATATATATATAAATTCCTTAGTATTAAGATATAATAAATCTAAACATATAAGAAATGGATTATTTATAAGTACCCAAAAACATATTTTGCTTTCAACTACATACACATATATATTAATTTTTTTAATTTTCATTTATGTTTGTGAATTAAATAAGATGAAAATTATTAACATCATATTAAACACTTATTATTAACATTTATTATTCTCACATATTTCTTTGAGTATGCCAAGTATTAACTCTTGTAATACTTGGATGTGATTGAATGACTCCAAAAAAATAAATGTCTTACCTAAATATTAGCTTGATGTATATCTTCAATTTTAAATGTCTTAATAGGTTCAATCTTTTAGAGGGTTTCTTTCTTAAAAAGTTGGATTTTCTTTTTTAAGTAGTAGCACATAATTTTTTTTTTCATTTAAATATAGTTATAAACAATATTCTAAAATATAAAATGTTAGAGAGACTTTTATGGTTTTTACTACTAATATCAATGATAGAGTTGAAATAAGTTGATTTTAAAGTTCATAGTTATCTAGATTTTGGAAATCTTAGTAATTGATGTATGATACTTATTTTTTCTCAACTCTTAGATTTGTCAAAATATATCAATCTAATTCATTTTATGTTAACTCAAATATTGATGTAAATATAATTTTTACTTTTTAATAAGATAAATCTTAAACAAAAACCACTAATTTAAATTAGAAATAAAACATGATGTAGTTACTATACACAAGATAGTTCATGGATTTGTAATACAATGTGAATAAACATATATTATTTAAACATTAAAAGAAATAGCTAATTCAAAATTTATACTTATAATGATAGGATCTGTTATGATGGGGGTCATTTTTTTTTGAACCAATTAAAATAGAAAGAATAAGAAATCTATCAATAATTTTTCCAAATTTTTTAGAACTTTTTTAATAAACAAAATTATTTCCAGCATTTGAATCTAATATTCATTAAAATCTTAACAATTAACAAATAAAATATAAAATGCAACTTAAAAAATATAGGTCACATAGAAAATTCATTCTGCAATATAGTTTTGTGAATATAGGGATACATTCATTACCATTTTGAGCTATTCTTGTAGCTTTATTCAAAAAAGACGTACCATCTTGAGTTTTATGATCAAGATTAGAATTTGTGTATACCAGAACCAACAAATCAATAAAAACAATGGAGTGATCTATTTTAGATCCATAGTTATCTATGAAATAAATAAAATGAGCCAATATTGTGCAGCTTTTCCCATCCTCTTGCAACAGTAACTCTAGTGGAAACTCATATGCCAAAACCCATAGTAGTAGATAAAAATAACCCACATCCTCGATAAGTCTTTTCTTCCAGCCAAATGGATAATCGTCTGAAGAAGCCTTGGAACTCGACTTGATCTAAAGTTTTGATTAGTCAGTATAGAACTTTTGCATCTTCATGGATGCAAGCAAGAGCAAATGAGGTATATTTCTCATTTGTTCTTTTCTCAACAAATTATCGTTTGATGGAAAACATGTAGTATTATTTAAAGAAAAATAATAATTATATAGACCTATACAAACGTAAAATAAATAATGCAAACTTAATTACAGTAATAAAATAAGGAATATCTCATACATAACCAGTCAGTAAACCTGAACTTTGTTTCTCTCTTTCTTTAACTACCAGACACCATTCACATATACCAACATCAATTTTTTGAGGTGAATTTGCAAGAAAGATGTGCCTATCCAAAAGATGTATTACCTTCTCCTGTTTGTTATTTTTTTCCTCCATTTCTATCAATAGCTAGAGTTTAATCTTCTCCCAATTATCACAAACTTTTGTAAACTTTGCAACTCAATAACTCCCGTGAAGATCCAGTCTGCAAAATAATATCAACAAGAATGGCTAAAATCCGTCTATTAATGAAATTTTAACTTCAAAATTGAGCATCTTAACTCAAACCCAAAATCACAATTTAAATTGAAAACCATAAAATTAAATTGAAATTACAATATAAGATGAAAAATTTGATCACAACATCTAAGCTGCAAGGAAAACCTAGATTTTAAAAAAAATTACAATTTAAAATTCCCCATGAAATAAAAAAACTAAAAGAAAATAAGAATCCATGTAGAACCACTGGAGCTAATGCCCAAAAAAAATAGGATGGATTGTTTATTGATATCAATTATTTTGGATTGCTAATTGGGCGACAAGATGGTTTTTTGCTCTACTAGGGTTTAGAGTTGCGTCGCTATTCCGAGCCCTCATATCGTTTCAAACCGCATTTACTGTGGGAAATCCTTTAGTATTTATAGCCTCAGCCACCATTAGCCAAGCAGTTGATGCTGGTGTTGTTCTGGTGATGGATAACAATGGTGCCACCAAGCAAGAGACCTCGCAAGTTTTTTCCCAAAGTGTTCCATGAGGAGTGTGTCAGCTTGATATTATTTTACCCATTCATGAGTTTGATGATGCTTGTTCTTGGCTTGAAATGCATACTCTTATTGGTTACTTCCTGGGTCAAAATCCTCCTGTAAATGTGACTAAGGATTGGGTTGTGAAAGTTTGGAATCTGTTTGGATGGAATTCAGAGTCTCACCAAAGGTTTCTTTTTGTTTCATTTTTCCAATCCCACTCATGTGGATGCCATCTTTGCCAAAGGACCCTGGAATATTAGGGCTTCCCTTTTAGTTTTCCAATGCTGGTCTTGAGACTTTTCCATCTCTAACGACAATAAACTAAAAGTTCTTGTGTGGGTTGAGTTCCTTGGTCTTCCTCTACCTTGTTGGAATTTCATGCATGCCATTGCAAAAATTCTAGGTAGGTTTATCTATAGTGAGCATGATCATTTTCTCGATCCCCGGCCTCAGAAGAGGTTCTGTATTGAGGTTGACCTTTCTAGAGACCTTAAAGACTCTGTTGAGATCCAAGTTGGTGACACCACCTTCTCTTAGAAGGTTGTTTACCTCAACCTTCACAACACTTGCTATCATTGTCAATCTGCAGAGCACAAGATCAAGGACTTCCTTTGTTATTTCCTTGTCCCAAACCTCCTTCTAAGGATTCTGGTTCGTGGCTTGCTATTTATGGTAAAAAAGAGGAAACCAAGAAAGACAACTCAGTAATAGTTGACTGTAAGAACAAGCAGGTGAAGCCTGCTGCTTCAGCTTCCACTTTGCAGCTACCACCTCCTCCTTTTGCGGCTTGAGGTGCTTCTCATGCTGAGAATAATGCTCCTATTTCAAACCCTAGCCAGTGGGGGATGAATATTTTTGATTCTGGTGTTATCCCTCCTTGGGTTTGCACACCTCAAATAGCTTCTGTGATTTTCTCCCCTGCAATTTTTTGCCACTCTCGCAGCCCCTGATGGGCGTGTTGAGACCGCGCTGAAGGGCATTTCAAAAAAATGAAGAAAAATTTCCATGGAGTCTTCTGGGAATGATTTCATTCCATCTTATTTGTCAAATAGTTTTGCTTCCCTTGGGGATGGTGATGGTATGGATGACACTATTTTCTCATGAAGTACATCTCATGGAATGTTAGGGGTCTAACAGACCTACCTAGAAATTACTCTGTCAGGAATGTGCGTTGTCGTGTTAGTCATCTCGATGTGTTATGCCTTCAAGAAGTTAAGATTTCTTGTTTCTTGCTTGATGCTTCCTGCAAGGTTATTTGGCCTAAGAGCCTTTCTCTCCATTCTAATAACGACGTCGGTCGAGGTGGATATGTCACTCTCCTCTCTACTTTTCTACATTCTTTTTTAATCAATCATGTCTCTGATCCCATTCAAAGATCTATTTGGGCTACTTTCATTATTGAGAATCATTCTTTTGGCATAGTTAATGTTTATGCTCCCAATGATGTTGTTGATAGATCTCAACTTTGGCGTTGGCTTGCGGATTCTCTGCCACTTACAACTTGGATTTTTTGTGGTGACTTTAATATGGCCAAAGTGGCTTCTAACAAGGATGACCTTTTGACTTTTTGATGGATAGTTAGTGAGTGAGAAGCTTGGTATTACATGCATAATAAATTGGGCCTTTTTTATCCCAATATTGGTCGCCACTATCCTGATGGGGTTTGGCACACGTGGTCTAATTTTAGAGCCTCTTCTGACAGAATTCATAAATGGCTTGATCATGCCATGATTTTGGTACAATATTTTTTCTCTTTTTCTGAAAAAGAAAGCCTTTCCATTTACTCCTCTTGTTGATGTGACCTTGTCAGATAACTTCCCCATTCAATTTAATATTGTATGACTGATAGTTAAGTCTACACCTCCCACCACTCAATTATTTTTTAATACTTCTGTTCTCAACCATTCCTCCATAGTGGTCCACATTCATTGGGTTTGGAACCTTGAGCCTTGACCATCGCAACCACCTGGCTGGATTTAATGGCGGAATGATGCCATCTGACGTACGGCACACTTTCTACACATTTATGGTATAAATATTGCAATCTATCACCGTAGATCCTATGTTGTCAACACCAAATCTCTTTGTGTTTCCATAGAGGCCTTAGCTAATGATCCTTTCAATAAAGACTTGCAACTTCACCTTGCCCAATTGCATCAGTGGAAGCAAGTTACAGAAAATTATGTTACCAAAGGTGCTCAGATCAAAGCTTGAATTCACTAGTTAAAGGTCAAAGATCAAGCCTCTAAAGAATTGTTTGCTGCTCTCCGTGCCCGTCAAGCCAATGTGGGCATAACCAGGATTAAAGAAGGTCAATCTCTCCTCACGGAGCTTCTTGATATTCTAAAGGCCTTTGTTCATCATTATGAACAAGTTTTTTCCACTTAGGGATCTTCTCCTACCAACGATCAAGCTCTTGATAATTGTATTGTTGTCATGCCTCAATGTGTTTCACCTTCCCAATGAGATTTTTGTGATCAACTTTTTACCCTGCAGGATCTATGTGAACATTTCTTTTCCATGGGTGATCATAAAGCCACAGGTTGTGATGGCTTTCCCTATGAGTTTTATAAAACACTCTAAGATGCCATTGGTCCTAATTTACACCAAATCCACCTCGAAGCTTATCAGTCCTAGTCTCTGGGGGACATTATCAACAAAGGAAACTTTAAATTCATTCCCAAGTTTGGGGATCCTGAGGATATTTGCAATTGGTGGCCTATTACCTTGCCCAATGTCTCTTACAAGATCATCGCTAAGGCTCTGGCTCTAAAGATCTATCACATCCTGCCTCAAATTGTTTGGCGAGAGAAAACTGGCTTTATCAAATCAAGATTTATTCTTGATAATATCATTGCAGTTTGGGAAGGTATGGAATGGGCTCATAAGTCTCACAAGAAAACCCTTTTCCTTAAAATTGATTTTTCTAAAGCTTATGACCTCATTGAATGGCCTTTTATTCCTGCTATGCTTAATGCTCTTGGTTTTGGCCCTAGAATTCTTAAATCTATGGAGATGTTTTTTTTGGGATGCCTCTGCTTGCATCACCATTAATGGAAAATAGTCTTCTATGTTTGGGCTCTTCAGATCCATTCAGCAAGGTTATCCTTTGGCTCCTGCCTTGTATGTTCTGGCAGCCGAGGGATTTGGCTATTTGTTAGCTCATTCGATTTATTTGGGATGTGTTTGTGGGATTTCTTTACCTAATTCTACCCAACAATTGGTCAATGGCCATTTTGTTGATGATTCCTTTCTCACTCTTGAAGAGAATGAATAAAATATCAAGGCAGCCTTGTAGTGTTTAGACACTTTTTTCCTAGCCTCTAGTTCAGCCATCTAGTGGCATAAAACCTTGTGTTACAGGCATTCTTCCCTTCCCGATCCACCCTAGTTTTCTTAGTTTGGATGGTCTAGGATTCAACATGGGGAAATTTTTTGTTTCCTTGGTATTCCTTTTTCTTTTCAAACCACTTCTACTAAATTATGGAATGCTTTGTTAGCTAAAATTGAAAAGAAGCTTACCTATTGGATCACGAAGCCGCTCTCTCACGCTGGGAAGTTTCAAATTTGCTCCAAGGTCTTGTCTGATATGCATGTATACTACTCTTCTTGTTGGGATCCTTCAAAAGCCTCCTACAAGAAGCTTTAGAAGTTGTTGTGGGATTTTCTTTGAGCTTCTGGTGCTGATCATCATGGAATTCACAGAGTTGCCTAGGATTTTTTTTGTCTCTCTAAGGCCTGTGGTGGGCCTAGATTAATCGACACATAGAAACAAGGCTTTTCCCTTTGCGTGAAGTGGATTGTGTGATGTATTATAGGTGATGAGGCCTATACAATTTTACTTTGACATTGCATTTCTTCTAGCTATCCCTTTCACAAGTCGGCGTAGAAGGGGATTGGGTTTCAAACCCTTCTGCTTATGAAGCACCTTGTTCAAATCCAAGGTACTTTGTTGTCAAAAGTATTTGGAGATCCTGAGAAGCTATCAAGCCTTGGCTTTGCTAGGCTGGAAATGGCTTCCGCGATGGGCTTTCTTTCAATCAGCAGAATATTAGGTGGTCCCTTCTTTTTTCTCAACAAGCGCTTCCTCTGGCCAAACTCTAGGGGATAAATGCTCTTCATTTTCACAAATGTGGCATTCAAATGCCTAAGGATTTTTTTTCTAGATCCAGCATGAGTCTCTGATCTTGGGATGACCTCCGTGTTCAATTCTAGCTCACTCGTCCAGATCGTCAGACTTTTGACTTGCTTGTCTCTGCTATTGCATCGTATCTCCTGCATAAACTTGGAATTTATTCAGTTAAACCTTAGTGGAAAGACTGGAAATGGTACCCTGATATGCTATTTAGCAACTAGAAACCCAAGCTTGGGTACTCTTGGATTGTGCCTCATTTTCCTACGATTTATTTTCTCAATCACCGTTGGCACCTTTCTTCTTCCTAGAAGAGTTGGAGCTAGCATTTTCACACTATTTGGTATGCTATTACTGAACCCAAAATTTCTCATTTTTCTTGGTGTTTTCTTTACCAGGGTTTTCCTTTCGGATCTTGGCTTCGTTACCTAGGTATGCCTTATCCCAAATGCCCATTTTGTGGGAATTATAAAAGCATTATGCATATTTTTTGGTTCTCTCATCGGGCCCAGAACTATTGGATTTTGAAACATGTCTTTTTTATGCCATTCTTGCCTGAGCCTTTCTCTACATATGGCTCTCCTTGGTGATTCACCTAGAATGCCTTCCTAGTATACCCATATTTGGAATGTTTTGAGGATGGAGATTTTTTTTTCCTTATGGAAATACCGTAATGTTGTTCATTTTACTCACAACTTTTTGGATGTAAATGTTTCTCTTTATGCTAAGGCATATTTAAGTAATAATGTCATGATGCAAATTCAAGTTCATGATGATAAGGTGGCCCTTAAGGTCACCCATCTATAGGAGTTGTTGTAGCATTTGGGTAATGCCTCTTGTACTGTAGCTCAGTTGCTGTGAGATTCCCTCTCTTCTGACTGCACGCCACACCAGGGTTGGCGTCATAGCCAGAGTTCCTCGGCTAGGCGCTCTAGAATTCCACACTCTTGGTGCCACCACTCTACCTCTCCTCTTGCTAGGAGGGATTTATATGTTGGCTAGCCTCCTCTTCTTGTTTCTATAGCTGCTGCTTTAGCTTGACTGACAACCAATGTTCATGTGTGGCTCTTGCTATTTCTCCTAGGCAGGAGGAAGGAGAACTGGAGAATGAAGATAAAGAAACAAATGATGGGTGGTCACTTCCCAGCAAGACCGTTGGGCCCAATGTTTGGGGCAATCATAATGATAGAGATCCTCCTCCCTCTTCTACTGCTGGTTTTGCATCTTGAGGTCTTTCTTTATATGTTTTTTTGGTGAATAGTTGTATGTTTCCAGCATGATGCCGAGTGACTCTTCGCGGGGTGATTTTTTATCCCTCGGTCCTTTTTTGTGAATATTGTACTCTTTTTATATATTAATTGAAAAGGCCTTTATTCGTCAAAAAATTGGGTGACAAACATTTTTTGAATTTATGTTCGCCCTTGGGAGGCAAACTATTTTTGAATTTACATTGGGTGGGAGACAATTTGAATTTGTGTTGAGTGGGAGATTGTAACATGTACCTTTTCTTGGGTCAAATATTCTATTTATCATGCTATCATGTATGTAATGAGGTATGACATGTTATAGAATCTTAAGCATGCATAACATGGATAATTTGTCAGGAGAATAGCTAGTTGCATCAAGAAATGTAGGTGATTAAAAAAATCTGAAAATTGTAAAACTAATTCTTCTCATATAAGTACCGGAAAACCGTAAAAAAATGGCAATAAAAATTGATAGCAAATGACAGAAGGTTCTGTACATTGCCATCAATTTAAAAAGTTAGTCGTAAACCCATAGACATAATTTCCTATGTACATAAAAGATGGAAACAAGGTGATTGTACAGGTAGAGTTGAAGAGCAGATGCAAAAGGGAAAAATAAATGAATGTACAGGATGTCTTGAATGATCATCCATTCATTTTCATGAGATTTTGACAACTAATTTCAAAAAATAAATGGGTTAATCAATTTGGATCTCTCATTTACATATCTAAGGATAGAAGGAGAGCATCTTATTTACCCACATAATATATTCAAATGTAATATCTCTTCAATTGACCTACATTTTAGATGTTATATTTTGGTGAACCCTAAGATCACATCGGGTTCACCAAAATGTAACGTAGAAAATAGAGGTCTCTAGATAGGGTTTTAGAACAATAGGGATTTGTACATAAAAGAGACCCTATGCCTCCATTAATCATCTTACATTTAATTGTAATTGATAAGAGGTGTAAATCTGGAAATGATTGCAAAGGAAAATGGAATAAAATACTTACCTCTGAAGAAGAACTTGCTGAAAATCCTATCAGACGGTCTTAGAAATTATTGATTTCCATGTTCCTAAATCTGAAACTGCAAGATCTACAAAACCCAAAAATATTTTTTTGTTCTGAGAAAGGTCAATTTTGACCTAGTTGAGAATGTTGACTTTGACCCAGAATTTCTGATTCTGACCTAGGTTAGGGTTGAGGTCATCCTTGACCTAGGTCAGGGTCGATCTCAACCCCAAAATGTCACCCTTGATCCTGAAATGTTGACCTTGACCTACACAGCTCTGACATAAAATTTGTTCATGGATCCTGAAAGTTTTCTAAAAAGGGTATCCAGATCTACACTTTAATTCGCTGTCTCAAAACTGTACCTACAAGAAAAATGGTTTGTTTGCTGGGGGGTAGGGGTTTTCCTTGGTCAAACCCCATTTTTGGAATTAACCTTATAATGTAATTGAAATTGCATAAGTAAACAAAGTAAATAAAAAAATTCACCTTGCTCGTATAGAAGCCCTTGTGGTGGATTCGAATATGTAGATCCACAAGTATATATGCACCAAATGGATTTAGAATGTAGAATGTAGGATGCCTCAAATCAATTGCATTTAGATCTTCAAAACCAATCTTGAATGGATCTTGGAATAGGAAGAAGCTTGGAGGAATGTGGATGGAGAAATCTTCAACAAGAGAGCTCCATAGATATTTGAATCCTTCAATGGCCACAAATGGATCTCCTTGATGAATTGGATGCTTGAATGCTTGAGATTAGACACTTTCTTCAAATCTTGCTTCTTAGCTTACACTTAGATTTTTACTTCTTGAGACTTAGAGGAAACGAGGGGAGAAGGATTCCCTTTATACAAATCTAGGGCACAATCTTCTAGAGAGGCCTACATAGGAGAATTAAATTATCATTAGACCTATACCCCTAGAAGTGGACCTATATTAAATATAATTTAAGAGTCATCTTTTTGGAATCCAAAACAGATGACCTGGAAGTGGGAATTAAACTTTTTCAAAGCTCGAGATCCAGAAATCTTGGAAATCAGGGATTTGGACCAAAATTCATAAAAAGGTCAATTGTGACCTAGGTTAAGGTCAAGGTTGACCTTGACCTAGGTCAAGGGTGAGGTCTACCTTGACCCAGAAAGGTCAATTTTGACCTTGAGGTCAAAAATCTCAATTTTTAGTTTTGGATGCAAGAAATAGGCTGGAAAAAGTGGGAAATGGGGCAGAATAGGGAAAAAATCTAGATCCAAGTCAGAGACCCATTGAAGGTGCTTGACATGACCCTAAACCACTTACTCAAAAAGATGAACCAGTCTACAATGGAAGTGCTTCCATTTTCTAACTATACATTTAGCCCCCACTTTAGCAAGAGTATGGAATCGATGCAAATTCTTGGTAAAGGAGATCATGAAGAAAATATAATCTTATTGAAACTAAAAGGGACAAAGGAATCCTCAAGACCCTAGGGACTTAAGTCTTTATCAACCCTAAAATCATGATAAGAGAGACCAAAATGTAACATAAAAAATGTAGGGTTCTATGAATTTGGATCATTTAACATAAAATATATTACATTTAAATATGTTATGGCGGTAAATAAGATGCTCTCCTTCTACCCTTAGATATGTAAATGAAAGATCCAAGTTGATTAACGCAAAAGGAAGTATCAATGCATAAATGAATCAATCATTTGGAAACAAGAATAAGGAAGGAAGATCTTAAGTACCCGGGATTAATTGATTAATTTGAATGTGAAATAAGTTTAGATAGATTGAAAACCTTAATTGAATTGAACAGGAGAAATTCACTAACCTTGAAATATTGCAGATCCAAAGAATGTTATTTTCTAAAGCTTGTGTTGGGTTTCTGGAAAATCTGAGGCCAGATCTGGAATAGAAACGCAGAGACGGACAAAACCCAGATTTTTTTTTCTATTCTTAGACAGTTCTGATTTGTACCCTCAAGTCAATGTCACCATTTCCTAGAATTTCTGATTGCACCCTAGGTCACAATCGACCCAAAATGTCTTAGACTGAAATTCTATTTTTGGATCCCAAAAGTTTTCCAAAAAGGGTATCTGAATCTCTGTCCCAATCTACTATTCTGAACCTGTGCCTACAAGAAAAAGGTGTTAGTAATAACTGAGAGGGGGGGGGGGGGGG
>MU227591.1:254863-283906 GCA_018584345.1 Thuja plicata | reverse complement strand
AAACAACTTCTATATCATTGTCATCAAAATTGTCAGTATCATTGTCAGAAGTTTCTTCAGCAATATAACAAGATTTCTTACCTTTGTCTTTGTAATCCTTATATTTCCTGAAGTCTCAGTCATCCTTCCTATCTTTGTATTCCTTGTATTTGTTGTCCTTTCTTTCATCTATTTCATTCTTATTAGGACATCTAGTAGCTATATGACCAATTTTGTTGCATGAAAAACAAATGATAGGAAGTTTACCTCTATATTTTCCTTTTCCTTTGGACAGTCTTTTTTCCATAAGTGCTTCGAGTTCTTCAAGATCATCATCAGTAGTGTCACTATTAATGTTCACATGTTTCTTTCCTTTCTTAGATTTATTGAGGACCAAATGAGATCTAAAAGCAGAATCAATACCTTGTGGATTGTAGTTATCATAATTTGACATTTCAAATGCAATAAGTCTGCCTATCAGATTTTCTAGATTCAGATTATTGTTAGGAGTACATCTCAGTTCTTGAATTGTAGAAACTCTAATAGCATAAACAAGAAGTAGAGTTATTAGTACCTTTCTCATAATAGTGTTCTCATCTATTGTTCCATTAGCTCCTCTAATGACATTTACAACTTCTTTTACTCTATCATAATACTATTTAACATTTTCACCTTCTTTCATTTTCATTTCATCAAATTTACCTCTTAGAATTTCTAATTTAGCTCTCAACACATTTGTGTCTCCATCATAAACAGTTGCTAATTTATCCCACATCTGCTTTTCATTTGTGTCTCTTTATATCATCAAACTCTGAATAGCTTAATGAGGATGCAATCTCCAACATTGCTTGATTGTGCTCTTGCTTTTGTTTTAGTTGTGTAGTTGTGAGAGGAGTAGTAGGTGGTACATAGGCATTTTCAATAAGTTGCTTAGAATCATCTCCAATACCAGCTAGATGCAGTTTCATCAAACTCTGCCATGCAGGGAAGTTATCTTTGTTTAGCTTTGGAACCTCCCTTTTATACATCTTGATCTTTTTGCTCCAAGTACCTTCAAACTATTTTCAGGAAACCAAAGCTCTAATACCAATTGTTAGAATGAATTTAGAATAACTAAGAGGGGAGGGGTGAATTATTTATCCTCAGGTCTAGATGTACCAAATAAAACTTTATATATTTTAAACAATTCAGATCTACTCGGCAATAGTAGCATATGTCAACAACTTAATCATGTAGTTTACTGTTTAATGTAATTAGCTTGTAGAAACATAACAGTAAAACAAACCTTAAGCATTCATACAAGTTGACACAAGTATTTAACGTGGAAACCCAATATGGGAAAAACCACTAGTAACATGCTACCAAGTTTCACTCTTCTAAAGTGAGCTCTATAAGGAGCCAACCCTGTTAAAGATTACAATAACACACTGCTAGGTGTGACCTCGTTAAAGGATTTAATCACCCTATTAGGAGTGGCCTAGTTAGAGGACTTAGAACATTCCAGTTGAATGTCACCTTGCTTAGAGGATTTATACAAATGACTATTAGGTCAACCTTGTTAAAGGATTTTAACCGATATAGTCAACCTTGTTAAAGGATTTTAACTGATATAGTACACCTTGTTAAAGGATTTTAACTGATATAGTGGTTAGAAAGTAATCAGTAGTTGTGATCTGATACATACAACTTACTTTGCAAATTCATTTCCAATTACAGGTCTGATGCTAACTTACTGAGTGGCCTGCATTGTCATTTCAATCTTCTGATCTACTTGGAAATGCGTTAAGCAATCACACGTGCAAATTTATGCTTATGTGTTTTGCCTTCTCTTCTAGGTCATGCCAATCAGTAAATCAACTATGCAATCCTCTTGCATACACACATGTACAACAATCTGTACATCCACACTTCAATGAATAACCCCTTGAGGTTATCATATACCTCTCTGTCTAGGTCAAATAAATGTTTACTGCTTAATCAATATCATAGAACTTAGGTTAGGTCAGATCCAATGGATCATTCCATCATTACATTACATTTACTTCTCCAAAGTAGTCTCTAATTAAATCTTGAAACCATGCATTAATTACGGTTATCCATACATTAAATAATGTGGATCAATCTTTAATTAACTTTACATATCCCAATAAAATAAACTAGGTCAGCCAAAGATCTCAAATCTCATCATTAATCCAAATACTACAAGTCAGCCAACATCTGTGATCTGCTCGACAGTCAATGTTTCCACTTGGAAATTTTACTAGTGCTCGGCATAAGCCAGACTTGCTCGGCACAAAACAGCTAGAAAAATTGTCTTTGAAAGATAAACAACTAATTACTTTGCCAGAGTGCAAAATGATCAAGTACCCTTTTATTTTCCTTAACTCAACCATTCACTTGGTCTTCTTGTTAAATCTTCTTCATCAATCAATAGATATGGTACTCAAACAGATAACAATAGTCTCACCAGTTAAGGTTTGACATCAATGACAAAATAATAATTGCTTGCATTGTTACTTTCCAACAATATGTGTATCTAGATATTATTTTGAGGTCACCCACTTAGTTAATTAATTCTTATGAAAATATACACCTTTCTCATTCTCCAAATGTATTTTAGATCCTCATATCCCAGAACTAAATATTTTAATTCTTCCACCCTTCTTATATTTTTATATCCCTCTATCAACTATCCATATCGCCCCTAGCTCACAATCCACATTTTCTATCATAAATCATGATCAAGAAAGGCACTTATCCTTGATGACATTCTAACCATCCATTTGCATGAGCTCACCCAAAATACTTCCTTATAACTTCTATCCACCAATAAATTTCAGTTCACTTGGAAGCAATTTCGATGCCAAGCTTGAAATCCATAAGTCCAAAGATCGAAAAACATTAAAATATTAACAAGTCCACATTTAAATGAGATCATAATAGAGAAAAAATTGATCCAAAAGATGAAAAAAAGGAGTAAAAAAAACCATGTGGATTCTCGAATTTTTCATTGGATCAATGCATTCCAATTAATCCCAAAGGAAAGAAAAATAAAAAATAATGTGGACTCCCAAGTTTATTATAGAAGAATTATTTCTTGAAGAAACCACAAAAATTGGCATCCAAGATTTCCATTCGAAATTATTCCTTCAATCCTCCACCTAAAAATCTCTCATCTTCAAAAATATTTTTATGTCACTATATTTCAAAATGCAATATCTTAAATCCTCCATCAGCTCTTTTAACTATTTTGGGTCGTTATGCCCCAAAAATCCACATGTTTTTCTCCATCAAAATATCAAACTCCAAACTCCACTTTTCTTCCATCACTCAACTACCCTTCAAGGTGTTTGACAACGTTAATATTTCCAACATTTCCATCCACCCCTACATAAATCTTCTAACACCCTAGATCTATCATATCCAACACCTACTTTGCATCCTTCCATCCCCCTTATCCAATCCTTTGCATAAATCCTTACGTCATTCTATATTACCATCCATTGCATCTCCCTTTATCATAAACCTACCATTATCTCTAAGCATCCCTTCAATATACATGATTCGTTATAGCACATTTACCCTCTGTATTGTCTAAATAAAAAGATGCTTGAGAAAAAAAGAGAAAAATGGAAAAAACTGGAAAAATGAAAAAGAAAGAAGTAAAGAGAAATAATTTTCCTTATGGTGAAAATCTCTTCTTAGATGGCACCTTGAGAAAGTAGCATGAAGAAAACCTAGAAAATATGCATTATGTGTAATTCGTTATCTTCTTGCATTCTACACTTGGGTTCACATTTCATCCATGATATTGTATCCACCATGTCCTTTATTATCCTCCATATCCTCAATTATCCCCCATCCCCCTATCTACATTCATATCCCCTTTTCTCACCTTAAATATTGAAAAGGTGAATGATCTCCATAAGAATCATGCATCCTATATGCTTCACCTTATCCATAGTATTCAATCTATTTTATTCATTTCTTACTTCCATGATTCCTTACCACCTTTGATATTTCTTCTCCTATCTATATCATATATCTATTGTATCCAATTCCATCCCTTGATCTTTGACAAAAAATAATGTCATAAAAATGAAAAACATGCTTCCAAAAATATCTTGACATGTCCATTCTTATGGGAAAAATTCCTTTCAATGAATCATGCCATCACCTTACATTTCCATATCTAATCCCTTAGCATTGATAAACATGTTATCAGATTGTGAGAAAGTACTTGAAAATCAAATAAGCTTCCTCCATCGTTCACTTATCAATTTATAGCCCATCAATTCCTTCATCTACTCATAATAAATTTTCCCTCTGGTAGACATCAAGTGAAAATACATACGTATTTCTCGATAATGAATCAATCTATGATCAAAATATTTTCAAAAAATCTAAAAAAGATTTAAAAAATTGTATATCAAAAAATATCAAATATGTGCCCTCAAAGACATTGAGATTTCGAACAAACTAATCAAATCATTACATAAAATATTAAACTTGACAAATCATGAATCAATAGACAACCTATCAAGCTTGTCTAGATAACATAATCAATCAATTACCTAATCAACAATAGAAATATTTATAAAATATTGTTTGTCTTATATGCAATGAATCCATCCTGAAACTAAACACTCATGATCTATCACTTATCTGATACATGATGAATCCTTCCCAATACTAGACACCACAATTATTATGAACCTATCAAGAACACTTAGCTTTGACAAGAGATAAATATAGTTATTTACTCATTTGGTCCAGTGAGTCTTATCTTTCAATTGATTTTATCTTTCATGATATTCTTTCTATGCTACTCAAGGATGTCTTTGACTAGATGAATGATTAGTAGGAATTTTGACTTGATTTTTATTGGTGGGTTATTCCTTAGTAACATGATGAATTTTCTTAGGACATAATTGTAGATAAGATCATCAAGATGAGTTATGGGTCTAGTGTGAATAAGAGAATTCCTTACTATTTTTGTGTCTTCCATCCTTGTAAATGGCTTATGAATTATCCTACTTATATTTTACCATGATCCTTTCCTCTGCTTTCCATAATAAGATAAATGATGATATAGGACTATAGAAAGAACAAGTTTCCATCATTCCCTTTTATCTATTCATATCATCTTCATTCTTCTTATCCTATCCATAACCACTTATGTGGCCATCAATTTAGCACCTCTTTATCCACACTTCTAGCCTTATCCTTCCATATTTCCTTTCAAGATCACATGTGTGTTCTCCTAACACACATGAGTGTTACTCCAAAAAGGAGGAAAACACAACTAAGAGCTGGGGTGAATCAGTTGTACACATCTATTATAGTTTAATTTCACTTTAGACACTTAAATTTGAAAGACAAACAATAATATAAGATCCAGAACACTGAACATAGAACACAAAGATTTGTTATTAAGGAAACCCAGTTAATGGAAAACCCCACTGGATATCAAACCCACAAGATGAATGTACTATGTTAAAAGTATTTCCTAGTTAAGAGTAAAATAGAGAATAAAGGATGCACTTGTAACCATAGACTGACAGTCCAATCTAAATGCTCACTACCCAGATCTCACTTCTCACAATACAATCACAGATATGGCCCTCAGTTGGGTTCATTGATCTATCTTCAATTACAATATGGTGGACATAAATTCCATTACCCTGGAACTCACATAAAACATCTCCAATGCCAATACAGTTCCAATGAAGCACAAAATCTACCTTGAATGCAGAACAACTCTTCTTACACTTGCATACCTCTCTCCCTCTCATTGTCTTTACGATAAAAAAATAATCTCTCATTTATAATAATTACAAGGAATAATAAAATAGTAGGTTAGGTAATACCTATTACAATAAAAGATATAAAAATTATGCTTAATCTTCCTAGCGATCCAAATCAAGTTGGCTAAGACATAAATAGGACCCAAATATTCAACCATGAACACAATTGCATGTCACTAAAGCAATATCAAGAATCTCAATGTGTTACTTCATCAAGTAAGTTAGGACCTAAATTAGCAAACACGAACACGCAACCAGAAAAAAAATTGATCACCTCCAATGATGTATTCTAGCAGCATGATCATCACACAATTCAATAACAACAACACAAAGCATGGATACCATTCACAACATGCCAATCAACTAATCTTCATCATTCATCAACAGGAACACTAAAGTACTAAAAATAGTCATAAGACAAGATAGCTTGTCATACAATGAATTATGAACAACACCAGATATGAATACAATGATAAGGCACCATGTAACCACAAGCATCGCAACCTCTAAAAAATCAAATCAAAGTCATATTGATCCAAATACTCATCTATTTTACACAGGAACACTGTAACAACACCAACTAGCAACTCGATCATACCTCACTCAATCTACCATCCAAACTTCTATGAACTTCTATAGATCATCTATAGACACCATGGAATAATACCTCACAATAGAAACTCAAGATGTTCAATATAGCACTAGAGAAACAAAAATATTGTTTACTAAGCATACTAAAAACATTAATGTCAGCACATGCAAACACAAAACTCTGAGAAGCTCAACAATCTTCCAACAATATCCCCATTTGGAATTTATGGAAACATACAAATTGAAAAAATGATCAATGCACAAATTCATTAATATATCCACTTGATCACTCTGAAATAATAAGCATAATATATCCACATGATCACTTTGAATGTCCAACTTCAACACAATCTCTCCCAAGCATAAACACATCTATTTTTTCCTATGTTTTTAGCACAATCTCTCCCCCTTTGACATCAATGGCAAAGGAAAAAATACATCAAAAAATAACTCAACTCAACTCAAAAGGAAAAATAGGAAAATCTTAGTACCAAACCATAATGACCATCAAACTACTCCCCCTCAAGAGTAGTCCCCAAACTCATCAATTCATTGAATGATATTTTGATATATTTTTTAGACTAATTCCATCCTCACCATCATTAGCTTTGATCAGGAGCCCCTAGAACATTACCCCAAGCTTCTCCCTAAAATAGACAAATGTATCCTTCGACAAAGGTTTTGTAAATATATCAGTAATATGTTTCTTAGTAAACACAAATTCCAGTTTCACTTCCTTTTCAATCACTTTATCCATCAAAATATGATACTTAATAAAAATGTACTTTGTTTTTTAATGTAACACAAGATTCTTTGAGATATTTATAGCACTAGAATTATCATAGTGAATAAAAATAGGTCCATCAATACTTCTCCTTATGTCCTCTAGCACTTGCTTCATCCAAATAGCTTGATTACAGGTTAATGCAGAAATAGCATACTCAACCTCACCATTATATTGAGAGATACAATCATGCTTCTTACTAATCCAAGATACTAGTCTTTTACCTAAAATGAATGTACTTCCACTAGTACTTTTCCATCATCCACTACCTTCCCATTCAGCATGAGTGTATACACATAGAGTAAAGTCATCATATTTTTCATACTATAATATATGGTCAGATGTACCCTTCAATTTTCTAAAAATTATTTTGACAACAACGATATGTGATTTCTTCAATTTAGTTTGAAATCTTGTAGCAATTCCAACAACATTTGATGTGTCTGGTCTCCAACGAGTTAGATATTGTAGTCCTCTAATCATAGATTTGTATAATTTATAATTAGCACAAGGGGAATCATCATCCTTGTTTAACTTGTAACCAGTAACCATGGGAGTTCCTATCGGTTTTGAATCTTGTGTATCAAATTTCTTCAACAATTCTCTGACATAGTTAGACTATGTGATAAAAACCTCTACTGAAATCATCATTACCACCAAATATAATATCATCAACAAATACTTTAGCAATCAAGATATTATCATCAATTATTCTAAAATATACGTTACTACCTACATTACCCTCATTGAAACCAATCTTTTTCAAATACATGTCCAATCTAGCAGAGCAGACTCTAGGAGCTTTCTTTATTCCATACAAAGATTTCTGCAATTTACAAACCATATCTCCTCCCTTGGTTAGAATTAAACTATCAGGTTGTTCAATATAAACATCTTCCTCTAGTTCACCATTTAAGAATGAAGTCTTAACATCCATCTAATAAAATTTAATTTTTTAGTAAAATGCATATGCAAGAAGTAATATAATAGATACAAGTATAGCTACAAGAGAAAATATATCTGTAAAGTCAATACCTTCCATTTGTGAATATGTTTTGCATACCAATATTTTGTTGTTCCGAACAAATTTACCATCTTCATTCAACTTTTTTTTGAATACCCATTTAGTACCGATCAAATTTTCATCATTAATTCTGGGAACAAGAATCCAATTCTTGTTCTTAAAAGTGAATCTAGTCAGTTTACCCAATTGAAATTCTTAGTACATGTTTTTAGGTTTCTCCATTTTAGTAAAATGTCCTATAGCATTAGAATTGATAAATTTCACCATATTATCAAAGTTTCAATGAAAAATCTTCTATGCCATAACCAACTATCATCAATCTTAGCAATCAAGCATTTACTCTCAATGATTTTCAAATGAAATAGATTACCAGTAGTTTGTGTACCCAATGCAATAAGCTTTCATGTACTTCTAATGATCTTGCAGATTCCATCCATGAATTACAATTTGTAACGTTTATCCAATAGCTTTCCAACACTCAACAAATTATGATTTAAACCTTCAATATATAGGACATCATTGGTACTATTTTTACCATCAAGTTTAATAGAAAATTTTCCTTTAATAAAATAGGATCATTATTACCGAATCTAACAATACCACCATCATAGTCCTCAAACTTCACAAAATTATCATTGTCACTCGTCATATGATGTGTGAATCCACTACCAATGACCCATTCATCTCTTTCAACAAATCATGAAACCAATGGTTTTTCTTAATTAGGTTTATCTTCTTTAAAAACAATAAACATAATTTTTTCCTCATTATAAATAGAATTATCATCAGTCACACCAGGCCCTTACTATTCTATAGGCTGGGGCCTGGGGGAACTATCGAGTCCCCCCCACCCGGAGGAGACGTGAGGGCAGCGGCAACAGTTATAGCCGGGTTAGATGCCCCCTACCCCTACTCTTTTTTAAGGGCCCTACTATTCTATTATTCGTTCCCCTACTATTTGAATGGGCTATGGCAGCGGATAATAAGTGCCCCCCTACAATTCTATGGAGCGGCAACTATTAGTTGGAATCGGGGAGCAGCAGAATGATGTGCCACTGGGCAGCAGATAATTTTATGCCGACTTTTGCCCCTAGGGGCCCGCCCCCCTTTAGAATAGTAGGGCCCTGTAGGGTGGGGGGGCCCCTACTATTCTAAGGGGGAATTTGAGTTTCCTGCCGCAGCCTAAATAAATAATGGGCTCGAGCGAGATGTTCATCCATCGAGTCCATCCGCCCCATCTAAGCCTCCTGAGAGCTGCAGAATGGAAAGAATTAAGGAATGGATCACCTTCTTTAGTAGCATAAAAACTTTTATGACCCTTAGAATGATATTTCTTAGATTGGTCTCTAAAATATTTGGAGTTCTTGTTCGAACATCTAGATGCAATATGACCAATCTTATTACAATTGAAGCATTTCAAAGGTAAGTTTACTACATACTTACCGGAGCGCTTAGGTAGTCTTCTTGAAATCAAGGATTCAAACTCTTCAATATTCCTTTCTTCCTACATGATCTCTTCCCAGTATTTAGCATAGTGTTTGAGTTTAATCTTTGTAGAGATTTCTCCTTGGTCATGCTTAGTCACACTAGCTTTAAATGCAGACTCAACCTTCGAAAGTTCCTTACCAATTTTAGTCATCTCATAGGCACAGATTCTACCTTCCAAAGGTTC
Source organism: Thuja plicata (assembly GCA_018584345.1). Taxonomy (NCBI): domain Eukaryota; kingdom Viridiplantae; phylum Streptophyta; class Pinopsida; order Cupressales; family Cupressaceae; genus Thuja; species Thuja plicata. The sequence continues at coordinate 274,049 of MU227591.1, read as the reverse complement.
TATTGAATTAACTCTAATGGTTCTCAATTTCTCAATAGCATAAACTTTCTCACCCTAACATGCTGGGGTGTGTGCACCAAGTTGTGACCCAGAAAAAGTTGACACATGTTTTAAAAAATTCAAATTTCACATAACCCGATCAGGTTATTGAAATTTTGAAATTGTACTAGGCTTGGTAACAAGCCTAGACAATATTATTAAAAAATTCTATCTTTCTAATAACCCGATCAGGTTATTGATGTTTCTAATAACCCGATCGGGTTATCAGAAATATATTATACTTTCTAAAGCTCGAGAATTAGGCCATTTATAACACCTAATCCATAGAGTAGCAAAGTAGACAAGGAAAAAATACATTAGAACTCGATAATTCTTTGAAGAAAACAATGTTTCTTCAATAGACTCCACATTTTCAAGCAATGGCACTTCATAACAAAGGTAAGTTTAATTGTTTTTATTGTTTTGTTGATTTTTTTGCATTTGTAATCAAATTAGGTTATGTTATTGATTTTTTGCTTTCTTTTATTAATTTCATATCAGATTCACCAAAAAACCCAAGAAGAGGAAAAATAAATGAAAGATCACCCCCTGTAAACCCTTCTCAAAATTTTCCTTGTCCACCAGCATCGCCACCCGTAAACCCTACTCATAATTCTCCCCGTCGATAACCACAAGCCACCTGTAGACCCTCCACATGTGCCATTAGATCATGTAAATGCAACAAAAGAGGACCTTGTGCAATGCATTAACCAAATTAGTGCACAAATTAATATATTAGTGAATAGGTTGAAGGCTTTCGGTCTTCAACATCACTCTACCCTCTCCACTACATTAGAAATAATGTCTAATAATGCAAATTAGGTATCTCAAGTGGTGACAAAATGGGTTTCATGGAGGGAAAGGTGTCATACATATTATGCTGATGGTTTATCATATGAGGATGTGAAAATAAAAGGCATACAAAAATGTGACATATGTGCCCTTTTTACCAATCCTAGAATACTAGCAATTCACTAGAAGATAATACAAAACAGTTTCCTATACATTGGTGTGCTCATAGGGGGCTGAAATCAGATTTTTGGGATAGGTGGTACATGGTATTTCACCAAATACCTTGTAATAATAATGATGTGACTTTATATTTTTTTAGGAAGCTATACTATGAGTTTATCCTCGGCAAGAAGCTGAATTACTTTGACTTTCATGAGTTCCAGGGTAGAGGGAGAGGCTCTTCGTAGGATAGAGCTCAGGAACATAGGATTACCTGACCACAAGAGAGGAGGTGTACTATGAGAAAACCCATCATTAATGTTGTGGTTCTAGTAGTGGTGAAGGAGTCTATGGATGTATAGACTCTTCATCCTACTGCATCATTGACTGATGTCATTATCTAGCATGGAACTCAGTTAGTAGGAGAGGATGGATCAGTGCCTATGCCACCTTAATCTTTATCAGATGTTCCATTAGGATCATTCCATCCCAAGCCAGATCCATCATCATCAGATGCACCATTAGGATCATCTCATATCATGCCATCTCCATTATCATCAGATACAGTTCTAGGGTCAGCCCATCCCATTGAGCATATATGCATCAATTGTAATGGTATATTTGATGGGGTACATAGTCAGGTGAGTACGGATGGTTCAACATCCCATTCATGTGTACATTGTGGGAGAAGATGTCAGGCATCCACTACTAAGGATATAGCCATCATAGATGATCTATTTTTAATGGTGTATGGTATAGAGCCAACACAGGTTTGTTTAAATATGTGTTTTGAAATGTTATTTTAATTAATTACCTAAATTTGTTAATAGTAAATAAATTATTATGTATAGAAGAATATAAATTGATATATGAATAATATGCATTTCAAGGTGCAACTGGTGTTACGAGAACATCAAGGAGTGCTTGTTCTAGTAGATGTTAATGGGTAGCTCAAACACCTAAGGTAATGTTTTATAAATATTCATAAAATTGAATAGTATGTTATTTTCAAAATATCATATCTTAATAACTTGTATGGTGATAACTTAGTGTGGTCAAAGAATTAGTGTATGTTTGTTTGCTATTGCTTTATGGTCAAATAATTTTTTATAATATAATTCAACTCGAGGAATTCATAAAAGGATGGTACCCCCTCAAGGAATTAGTTTGAATGCAAAGGCTTCAACATAGATCCCTGGCTTTTGCACAAGTTCATTTCCTTGTCTAGCCATCATGACTCAAATTGATTTGAACTCCCGCCCTCCATGCTTGAACTCAATTAAACCCATGCTGAACTCATACATAGACTCATACCCCAACCAATCACATATTGGCTTATGAATCAACCTTGAACATCATCTTGAACATCCAACCATCTTTCTTTTACTCTTATTTCTTGTTCAAAATCCTGAATAAAATCTTTGATTGTTCACTGATTGTGAATTTTTTCAATCCTTCAATACACCTCCATGGCCTTGTGAAGACTCCTAACATATAACTTCTAATTCACCCCAAGAACCCCTCAAATTATCACAAATTCCTTATCCTATCGCTCAAAGCACATTCACTTACTAGTTCTGTAAACTCTACTCTCTGGAGTTTCACTGTCATACTAGGACAATCCCCATATACTAGTCTATATCTTCACCATATACAAGAACCTGTCTACACCCTAGGTTCATAAGAACCCAAAAATATTTTCATCACTTCCCATACCACCTACTCTAAACCTAAAAGCACTCCAATTACCCCCATCCTAAGGGTAAACACACTAAAACAGACTCATTGCCAGGCTACAACAGTCCTATTACCTAGTGCAAAATTGGTCCTAACCTCTAACCTCCATCAATATAATCTGAACCATCCTTCTCAAACTATGACTACAAAATTGTTAAAGATTAGTCTTGTGTGTGAAAGAAGAGAAATTTTTTATGTTGTAATAATGTTTCATAAAATTTGTTTATAAACTTGTGATAATAGAGTTGTGGAGCATAAGCATTTGTGGAATTTAAGTGAATCATAGTCTTCATTTTAAACTATTTCTTATATATTTATTTGGTGTTTTATAGAGCTTGTCAAGGGCACAGATTTCTGAGATTAATGATGTCACCCTTTCTGCCATTGACTTTGGCTTACAGAGCTATGTGGTATCATATTTTGCACACATCTAGTTTATAATTTTAATTAAACCCATGTGGTATCATATTATTTCTCTTATGTTAATTTTTTTTTGTTATCCTACCCCACCAAGCTCGAGGTCATTAGGAAAGAGGAAGAAATCATCAGGCACATTGAAAAAAAAAAGGTAATTAAGTCCAATTTAAGTATATTTGTTAAAATGTATTATGAACATTTCAATGTAATCTATATTGATGAATGTACTTGACTTAATTGGGTTTTAATGAACTAATTAATGCCTCAAACATTGTTGATGTTAAGGAGAGGGAGGAGGTAACATGTTTTCATATTTACTTTCAATTGCATTCTTGTTTGTTCAATATATTTTAGAAATCATATTCCTCTATTACTATGTCATTTTCTATGACTTTTCATATAGGAATTGGTCATAGCTTCCTCAGATGAGGTGAACCTTTTCCACTTCCTAGAGATCCCTTGCCTAGCATAGGAGATCCAGCTGCGGTATGCATTTTATTTTTAGTCCATGCATTTTTTTTTAGTATTTCTTGTTTATAACATGTATTTTGTATTATTTATTTTTTCTGTTATAGGACCCTTCACCATTGCCTGTCCTTCCTCTACCTCACCATTTTTCTTGGAATTCCTCTCACCCATGACAAAGACCATTTCATTTCTCATTGAGCTTAAGTATAAGAGATCTAGTTGAGGCTTCAGTATGCATTTGTATTATCTAGTGTATACATTCTTTGCAGTATCTAGTATTTCTCAACTATAACATCTTTTCTATTTTACAATACAAGAAAAGGTCCAAACTGATTCATCAATGGTTTTGGCTCCCTCTAGCACTAGAGTTCCAACTCATGTTGTGGTATGCATTTTATTTTTAGTCCATGCATTTTTTTAGTTTTTAGTACTTCTTGTTTATAACATGTATTTTGTATTATTTATTTTTCTTGTTATAGGACCCTTCACCACTTCTCGTCCTTCCTCTACCTCACCATTTTTCTAAGAGTGCCTCTAACCCATGATGGAGCCCATTTCGTTTATCATTCAACCCAAGCATAGGAGAAAGAGATGAGGTAATCAATAATTCAAATGTCAACAAATTACAGCCCAATAATTATTTATTTTGATATTATTTTGAGATAAGATATATGGCTTAGCATTTGAATTATTCTTGTGTAGAGACCTAGTGACCCAAGTGCTACTGTGAAGAAGCTGAATTTTGATGACCCACCATAGTCATGGATATATAGAGAAATTGTATGGATCCAGTTTTGGTCATTGAATGACCAAATTTTGTACCTATGTATATGTATGTATGTGACATTTGTACATTGTATATATGGACCTAGACATAGTTGATGTCACTTTTTTGTAAATCTATTATATATTGTGTATGTACGTCATGTTTTGATATGTACACTATTATTGTTCATTTTTTTATATATGAAACTTAAAATTTGATCCTTGAATTTGTTGGTTGGATGTTTATGCCTTAAGTGTATTCTTGTTTCAAATGACTTTTGTATATGCATGTGTGCTTCTATAAATTAATGTACTTGTGTGTGTACTTCATGTATATGATTCATAACCTAAATTCATGTGTACGACCTAGGTGAATGACTTAAGTGAATTGATGTCTATGCTTCAGAATGTATGTACTACACATTTTCTCCAAGACACAAGCAATTTTATGATTTAAGTGAATTAATGCTTGATGTGCTACATTGTATTTAGGTGTATCTTTCATGATCTATATGTATGCAATCCATGACTTAAGTGAATTTATGTTTGTTGTTGTAATTTTTTTTGTGACTGAAATACAAAGTATGAGAGTTTGGTTTTTGTTCTTGGACACTAGATGTAGGGACGTTTCATGCGATTTTGACCTCCTTTGTTTCACTTTTTGGATGATCTACTTGCATGTAGAAACCATAAATTGTATTTGATCTATTTTTTCCCCTCTATAACTCAACCCTAGTTGAGGGTTTGAACGTCATGCAATCAGAGTTATGCTTGAAATCTATAAAGGAAAAATTATATATGTTTTTTAGGATTTTCTCTCTCTGTTTCTTTTAGAAGATCTCTTCCCTATGATTGTAAACAAGCCTTTCTTGATTTCAATAAAGTTGTTGTTTTTACCTATCCTTAAGTTCAAGTATCTTGTGAAATCTTTGTCATGCTATTTACATGAATTTCATCATTTGAATCTTTTTCTGAATGTCTATATCTATGTTTTATGAGTCCTATTTAGTGAATAACTATATTTGTTATAGGGTTGAATCTATTCCCTACCTTGATGTGGGGCCAATATAGATAAATATCTAGGTAGTTTAGTTTTATGGTTATTTTTGAATTCAAGAGTAGTTATTCGTAGAAGGAGAACAACTATTCAATTCCACTGTATCATATGTTTTCCCTTTTAGCATACCCTTCTTCCTTTCTCTCAAAAGTCAATCATTTAGGTGCACCCTGATTGTAAAGGAAGTTTCCCTTCTCAGGAGATTTAAAATTTCATGTCAAGTCCCATACTTGGATGTTATTTCCATATTTTAGGAGGCCTCTTGGGTGTCTAACTGGGAGCTAAGTTGGGATGCATACTTTTGTGACAAAAAATTTTGGCATGCATGGTGGGACTATATTCAAGCTACAAAAGAAGTCTACTAGTTCGCTGAGTTCAAACAAAGGATTTAAAATTCTATGCTTAGGATATAGTAATTCTCTTAATATTATAGCATTCAAGAGGCTCAAACCCAAGTACTTGGCGACTTGATCTCTATATCTCAGTTCACAGACTAAATTACAACAATTCATGCACATAATTCAGACAAGGGAATCTTATAGAGGTAATTTTAAGTTTTCTCAACTCATATTTACAAGTTTAAAAAAGGTATAAAATTTATCTATCACTAGTTAGTCATTTAAAATAAACACCTACACCATCTATTATTCAATCTTGGTGTATTACATCTTTTCCTTTTCAACATATCCTTCTTCCTTTTCACTCAAAACACAGTAGTGTAGGTGCACCCTGATTATAAAGTGTTAGAATTAATAATATTTCCTTCATTTATTATTTAAATTAGAATAAATCAAGGTATCCTAAATTGTGTTTTGTCCTCTATTCCAAATGGGAGGACATGTTACATTTTTTTAATTCCTTTAATAAGAAAATTATATATTCCTCCTTAAGAGGATTCTCACACTTGGCACTGATGACATGTAACTGACTGAATGCTTGATAATGTTAAGTTGAAGATGATGCAAAACATTAAATCAGTTAATGGTTTGTATTGTCATTGATGTCAACTTGATATCATCTGTATGGTCAGATAAATAATGCCAAAGACTTCAGAGAATCAATGGAACAATGATTATGCTTTCAATAATGCATAAAAGTCAATTATTCACTAAGTGACAGACTACATCGATAGAGTGCACACCATCAGTAAAGATAGAGATAAAGTCACAGTGATGCCTAAAAAGTAGAAGACGGTGTTGCCTGATGAAGCAGAATCACAGGATACCTGACAAGCTGAAAATAGAGTTGCTCAATGAGCAGGATCCAATGATGCCTGATGGATAGAGATCTTGAAGCTAACTCGAGTTACACCGATGGAACTGGCAGTTGTCAACGGCGACGAACTGCAAAATTGACCGACATAATAGAGAGATCAGAAAATGACAAAATATCTAGCTAGCAGAGCTTAAGGATAGACTTAACTATTTGTTTTATTTGTTTTATTCAAACACAGTTAAGAAATTGATTTATACAGTTGGCCAGAAGATAACTATGAGATAAATCAGGAGTTAAAGCCACAAATCAAATTGGCTAGATTGTTTTTCATGCCAAGAATCAAGAATTAAGGAATATCATGTCTAAATAAGAGACAAGAATAATTCATTTTTGTAGGCAATCAGATACACGGGGGAGTGAATTAAAAGAAGACACTAAAGAGAAACTGGTGAAGGATAAACTTCATACAGTACTGATCAATCAAGCTAAGGGAGAGCTAAAGAATCTTGCAGACATCGACGAACAAAGAAGCACAGCATCACAGAATAGAAAGTGTGAAGCACAAAGGAATTGAATTGATACATTGATCAGAGAGGTATTGTACGTAAATATATTTGAATATCTGCAATTCAAAGTTGCATTACAAATAGGTCATTGTGTTTCAGTTTAACCATTGAAGCATTAAGTCTCTTAATAGAGAAGGAATTAATCATCTTCTATAATTGAGGTATATCCTAACAGATTACCAAAAAGGTTGATTCATGATAGTAGCAGTGATCTTACCTAAAGCCTATTGACAGTCTAAGAAGGAGGTTGATTCAAGGATGGTAGTAAGATTAGCATAAAGCCTATTGATAGTCTACAGACTAATTCAAGGATGGTAGCGTAGATTCCACATACTAAGTGACAACCTATGTATAAAAATCCTCTAACAAGGTCGCACTTAACCATGTGTTTGTAACCTTTTACAAGGTTGGCTCCTAACAGGGCTTACTTCAGAAGAGAAAAAATTTGGGGTACTGGTCCCAGTGGTTTTTTCCCTTAACAGGGTTTCCACGTTAATCTCCTTGTGTTATGTGTGTATGGTTTATTACTTTATTGTTTTACATTTCACATATGCATTTCTGGATTGATTGGTATACTCTACATATTTACTGAGTATCGGTAAATGAGTTTTACTGCTTATCGGTAATCAAGGAGAATAAGGACAGACAAGGTAAACTGACAGACTGTTAATTATTTCAAGGCATACATCTTGTAGGGACTTAATAATCTAAGGTGTATTAATTGGTGGATTAAACTTTAAAGGATAAATTTTTGAGGCCAATGATTCACCCCCCCCCTCTCAATTATTACTAAAAATAGGTATCAGAGCTTGTGTGCTTAGAAGGAAGGTTTCAAGACCTAAGTAAAGATAACAAGATGAACAGACGAGATGTGCCCAAGTTGAAAAAAGATAACTTTGCTTCATGGAAAAGCAGAATAAGACTTCTCTTATTAGGTATTGGCAATGATATTACTCAATACTTAGATACTGAATATGTGTTGCCTATAGGACCATTGATGGTAGATCAATTGAGAGTAAAGAATGAAAATAACTACATAGTTATAGAGCTTTCTGCCTCACTCTCTGATGCTGAATTTGAGGATGTCAAAGATTTCAAAAATGCAAAGACAATGTGGGATAAGCTAAAACTTATACATGGAGGTGATACAAATGTTCTGAGAGCCAAGGCAAAAAGCCTTAGAGGAAAGTTTGATTATCTCAGAATGAAAGAAGGTGAAAACATCACTCAGTACAACACAAGAATAAAAGAAGTAGTCAATGCTATACAAGGTGTTGGAGGTACACTTGAAGAGAAGACAGTGGTAAGTAAAATCTTAAGAACCTTATTACCTGTATATGCTATTAGAGTCTCTGTTATTCAAGAAATGAGAGTAGTAGAAAAAAATGCAGTCACTCTTGATAACCTAATTGGTAGACTGATTTCATTTGAGATGAATAATTTTGATAATAGTGTCCTACCAAGTTTAGAGTCTACATTTAAGTCTTCTATGATAATAAGAAAATCTAGTCAGAGATACACATCTAGAAGAGACAGTGAAATCAAAAGTGAAGAAGAAGATCTAGATAAAATAGAAGCACTCATGGCAAGAAGAATGCAAAGAGGCAAAGGTAAATACAAAGGAAAGTTACCACTTGTATGTTTCAATTGTAAAGAGATTGGACACTTTGTTGCAAGATGTCCTAACAAAAGAAAAGATGATAGAAGTGATAATAGATGTTTTGAGAAGAAAACTGACAGAGGTGATAACAAAGATTACAAAGGTTACCGATGATCAGAAAGAAATGATACCCGAGATTACAAGGATAAAGGCAAGAAGGCTATCTATCTAGCTACTTGCAAAGATGAAGATACTGACACCGAACCAAATGATTATATCGAGATAGTTTTTTTAGCTGTGAAGGATGATTCAGATGAAGATGAAAGGTATGAAGAAACTACACTCATATCTAAGATTAGTAAGAATTATATCTGGATTATAGATAGTGGCTGCACTCACCATATGACCAGTGAAAAAGAAAATTTTGATACTTTTGAATACTATAAAGGTGGTACAATAAGAATGGGAAATGATTCACCTTTTCAAATTGAAGGTAAAGGAACAGTAATGCTGAAGGAACAGTAATGCAAAGTGTCCAACCGCTTTACAATTGAAACATACAAGTGGTAACTTACCTTTGTATCTACCTTTGCCTGTCTGCAATCTTCTGGCCATAAGTGCTTCAATTTCATCAAGTCCTAGATCTTCATTATCACTGTCACTATTATTTCTAACAACATGTCTATGACTTGAGTTACTTATCTTTAGAGAAGATTTGAATGCAGATTCTATGGATGGTAAGACAGTATTGTCAAATTTATTCATCTCAAATGAAATTGGTCTACTAATAAGACTATCTAGAGTAACTATATTGTTTGAAACTACTCTCATTTATTTAATAGAAAAAACTCTAATAGCATAAACAGGAAATACGGTTCTTAATATTTTTCTTACCACTATCTCCTCTTCAAGTACACCTCCAACTCCTTGGATAGCATTTACTACCTCTTTGATTCTGCAGCTATACTGAGTAATATTTTCTCCTCCTTTCATCCTTTGGCCATAAAACCTCCCTCTTAGGCTTTCTGCCTTTGCTCTAAGTACATTGGCATCTCCTCCATGCACCAGCTTCAACTTATCCCACATTTTCTTTGCAGAGGTGCAATTTTTGACATCTTCAAACTCAACATCGGAGAGTGATGATGCTAGTTATATCATTGTGCATTTATGCTCATGCTTGACTCTTAATTATTCAAGAGTGTGAGGTCTTGTAGGCAACACATATTTGGTATCTAACTATAGAACAATATCATTTCCAATAACTGATAGGTGGAGTCTTATTTTTCTTTGTCATGATGCAAAGTTGTCTTTATTCAACTTGGGAACATCTTGTCTCTTCATCTTGTGATCTTTTGCTTGAGATATTAAACTCCCTTTCCAAGAACATGAGCTCTGATACCAATTGTTAGTAATAAATGAGAGGGGGGGTGAATCAGTGGCCTAAAAAATATTCCAATAATCAACCCTTAAAACTTAGTACCAAAAAATTATACCTCTAGTTATCTTCACTCCTATAAGATGAATGCCTCCAAATACTTTAATCAAATTACTACTCCTCGAAATGCTTTGTAAAACCTTCTACTATATGTTTACCGAGAAGCAGTCTGTTAATTTACTGACAGACAGTAAATTATCTAGAGTATACTAGTCAATCCAATTAAGTTATGTCTAATGTAAAACACTAAAGTAATGACTCATTGACACATGGATTTTTAACGTGGAAACCATGTTAAGGGAAAAACCACTAGGGACCAGTAACCCAAAAATTTTACTCTTTTGAAGTGAGATCGGTGAAGAGCCAACCCTACTAAAGGTTACAAACACACTATTAGGTGTGACCTTGTTAGAGGATTTAAAAGTTTAGTCAGTCACTTGATATCAGGTATCTCTATGCTACCATCCTGGGTCAAACACTCACTTGGCCTATAATTAGGTATTTGGAATCTCATGCTATCCTCATGATCAAAATTTTTGATACTCCATTGGATATATCTCAATATAGAAAGGATATTTAAGTCTCGCCCGGTTAATAATCTTTTTGAATCAATGGTTAAACAAAAATAGTATGATTTGTTCACATGTACAACTTATACTTGCAGATTTTTAGATCTATTGTAATCTCACAAAACAATTCTGATCAATATAACTTTGTTTATACCTTTTCTCTAGTTTGATTCTGTTCGGTGATGCTATGCTCTGTTTTTTAGTGTCCGCAAAAAACTTTAGCTCTTTCCTTAGCTTGTTGATGACCATTTTATGAAGTTTCTCTTCATCAGTTTCTCTTTCGCATCCTCTTTTTCATTCTCTCCCGACAATTCATACTGAATTGAGTTGTCTCTTTATAGACATGATATCACCGTTGTTAGGTTCTTGATTTTACTTAACTTGGAATGATCCACAATCTTTGAAAAATATATTTAAAGAAAAACTCACATTTTATCTCGCTGAGATCTTCTTGCCAACTGGACAAATCACGTTTAAATCATTCACTTAAATCTCTGGCTTATCTTGTCAATGTAAACAATGATAATAACTAGTTAATTCTATATTTATCTCTGCCAACTAGATATTTTTTTGTTTTTGAACTCAAGTTAATTTTGGTTTAACTCTTTGATAGCATCGGTCAACACTCCAGTTCCCTCGGGCTTCTCCGTTGATTTACACTATGTTTTTGGCCATCAGGTACGCTTGATTCTTCTCGTTGGTAATGCTTGTTGGTTTTTTTTGCTTGCGCATCACTATGAATTTACTATGAGTGATCTCTTTCCATTGGGTTCCACTGACCATTTGTGTTTGTAGTCATAATGTTAATTCTTGTCTTTAATGCATTACAGAAAGCATAATCTTTATCTCTCTGATTCTCTGAAGTCTTTGACACTTTGTATATAACCGATTAGATTATATCAAGTTGAAATCAATGAAAATACAATCCATCAAATAATTTAATGTCTTGCATTATCCTTCTATATTTTGGTGATCAAATTAACATCTTCAAACATTCAATCAGTTACATGTCATCATTTTCTTAGTTTTCCCCTTTCAAAATCCTTGTCTCATGGTGTTGATCTTGGAGCATCTTGGTGGTTTTGGTGATTGATCTTGAAGTAATATTTCATTCTTTGTGTTAATGGTAAAACTCTTCCTTTTTCACACTCACTTAGATTCTTATCTTTAGCTCTTTCCATTATTTTATGTTTATTACACGGTATCAGAGCTAGCTAAATCCTTGTTTTTGAGTGGTGCATGAAGGTGTTGTCCAAAGAATATCTCGGTTGAGAAGAAGAAATTTGTTTTTTTTGTTGATAGATTAAATTCTTGTTTGCAAGATTTTAATTTTTTCTTAAATCTAACATATGGTTTTATAACTAGTTTTGGATGGTTTGCTACCAGATCTAAGTTTGTTAATCTCCATTTCAAGTTTTTTTTAAAGTTCTAACTACACCCTCTATCAGGAAACCACAAGGGATTTTTTATTTCTTTCATTCTTGGAATTTTTGTAATAAATTTTTGTAGGTTACAGTTATTTTCAGATCTACAAGTTATTCTATTTTTAAAATCTAAGTTCCTTTTTGCAGGCTTGTTTATCTTATTTTTATTGCAGGTCTCACAAAAAATAACCTTTTTATTTTCATATATCTATTTCTTTTGTCTGTTTTTTCTTTCCATTTCTCTAAATATTTGTCTCTATAGGTTTAAATATATCTTTACTCAGATATCTATCTTATTTTGCTTGCACTCTCTCTGTTTTTATTACATCACTAGTTTTATTAATATCTCTATAATATATCTCTATTTTTTAATTTATATCTCTATATCTAAAATCCAGGGTGTTTTAGGATTCAACCCTTTCTTCTCCCTCTATCCACACTTCTTATTAACATTTTATTTCTCTTCATCTCCTTCATTCCCCTCTTCACAGAAAAACATTTTTACTATACATAGTTCAATGCTCATAGCAAAACATTTTTTCTATTCACTCATATTTTTTTTTCTTTTCTCTGCATTTTCCATACCCTTAAATGCTTCTTCATATATATCATTAGTTTTTTTTTCTTTACCAAAGATAATTTTATAGACTCCTATGCACCTTTACACAAGAACATTTTATCTCTCTTGGTGCTCCTTTCTTGTCTCCCTCACCTTTTTTTGAAATGGAGCATGACTTGAGAGGGAACCCATCATAGCCATCTCTGTGTTGTTAATGTATTTCATAGTACAGGCTTCTTCTCATTTTTTTCAATCTCCATATTAGCGAAGTCTGTGATAGTATATTGTTGGCATAATCACTCTACTATCACTTCTCTATGCATTATTTCTTTGTTTGTCTGGTCTTTGGTTGTGTTAGCACTTTTTCTTGCGGAATCTGTATAAGCATCTATGCTTGACCATATGACTCCCAACTTCTAATTCCAACACATAAAAACACTAATTAATGAGTATTTGATCCTCCTTCTACTTTGAGCTTCGCAGACTTGATCGGGTGTACCTCTTTAGACTCACTACTTCGCAATGAAATCCTACAGTGGATTTGGGGTTCTTGCAATAATCTACTAATGTCTTTTACTGCAACCGATCCAGAGCTTAGAAAGCCAATCCATGATATTAACATAAGTAAACAATCATTGCAGAAAAATGACAAATGTGATAATAAGGATATTCACCCTTCTTCTCTTCAAACCCAGAGGCTTAGGTAGGCTAACCTATTAGATTAACTTCTACAAGGAATCACGAAACATATTTGCACTATTCAGTGCAACTTGCACACATTTATGCTCTTGAATAGGAAAGGGAAAATGAATAGATTTAATGATTTGATGAAGAAACTTCATAACCAGAAAAAGACTAGTGCCTTATCTATTGGGCAACAGAGTCAAATAAACATACACACCCAGGAAACCCTAACTCCAAACTCAAAAACTTGAATGAAATGCCTTACAATCCATTCCCTTCATTTCAATATCTAGACATCAAATTCATGTGCTAACCCTAAACTCTCAGAACTTGCGTTCAAGATTTAATCTCTCCTTGAAAGGAACTCAAAAAAAAAGACCACAGCTACCTTGTAATTGGTGAATTAACATGCCTTACATATTAATACACAAGAATTAAAACCAAGCATACAAAGAGATTAGACATATATTTGAACAGGGATTCCCTTTAGTTTTCATTAAAAATCAACTGAATATGTACATTTGCAAAATAGAGAACACCAAGAAATAAGGCTCCAAAGCCAGAATACTACCTAGTAGCATAAATTTTCAACATCCCTTGTTACAATGGAGAACAAACCAGATATAGGAGAAAGGAAACAATCTCAATCATCGACACCTGTCTGTCCCAAAAAATATATGCAACTACTTCAATCTATAACTACAAAAATCTAATCTGATCTGGACTCAAATGGCTCACAAAATTAGAATCCTCATTTTGAGACCTTTCAGGTGATATATGATACTTGATACTCTTGGTAAAAATACCCCCCTAAATCATTAATCAAACTTTGTCCCTGTGCATATTTTTGAACAATTTGAAGTATTTGTGCCTTTTTCCATAGTCAAACTATTAAATTGAAATGATTTTATTGAAGTATTTCAATTTTAATTTCTCACATTGTACCATAATTTGACATGTGGCGCGCTCTGATTTGATGCTCCAAACTGGCTGGGCTTAACTTCACTTTAACCCCTTCTCATCTAGGGACTTGGAGACTAAGCAGTCTCTAGATCTCAAAATATTTTTCTTAACCTCGAGTCTATCTGGAGACTTGGAGACTAACTTAGAATCTAGGTCTCTAGATTAATTCTCTAACCATGGTTAGATCTAGAGACTTTGAGACTGCTTGCCTTGACCTCACCTTAACTGAACTTCAACAGTGGTTAACATTTCCCAATGGAGTCTCTAAGTCTCTGAATGAATTGACTAACCATGGTTAACTCTACTGACCTCATGAATTTACTTAGTCTCCTAATCTCCTATTCTTTCCGCACTAACTACAAGCATTTGGCGACCTAGTGACTAGACTGCTAGTGGTTAACTTGGCAGTTAGTCTCTAGGTCGCAACAATTTTCTCCCCTGGAAGAAAACTTCAAATGACTTTGCGATTGAGAACCATGTGTCATATACGCTAGTTGTCATCATCACCACATCAGCACCATCTTTTCTGCAAAATTTACTTACCTTTGGTTAGGCACAGAAATCGAGGTGCCAACTACCTGTATGCATGGATAGCTTCCTCTTTGTCTTCAAAGTAATATGTTGAAGTTATGCCTTATATTCATTTTAAATTTTGCTGGCGTGGTCAATGTGGGATTAATCCCCTGAATGTTTTTAAAGCATTTTATGTTTTTTTCCCCAAAATATGGGGGCCCTATCACACATTAAGTCTTCAAGCCTACACACCCTTCAAGAGCTTCTAACTCTCACTTCATATACAATGCAAAGTGTTTTAGTATTTAAATATCTAAGAGCTTCCTCACATAAAGAATGTGGGAAAAATGTCATTCATATTTTTCACGCTTTCAAGCCTTCTTTTGGCATATGTGCTAGCTTCCTACAGTTTCACAAATGCCTCTTACACCCTTCGCGCACACTACTCCATTCATTTGCAGCACGTGGCATTTTGATTAATTTTCATTTACCAATTGCATTTGCATGAAAATATGAACATCCTCCAAATTCAACGTGGGCATTAATTTTACTTTGAAAATCCAGGCTTCTATTCTTTTCAACGTAGACATTCTTCACTATAACAACACAATTTTCCCCTCCATACGGTGCATGAAATTTCTCTATGCTTGGGGTCTGCATTTGATTGGAAATGTTTTGGTTTTAAATAAACAAACATGCTGGCAGTCTCCTCTTTTTCCAACACAGAGTACTCCAATTTGTATTATGCTAAATGTTTTTATCACTCCCTAATATAAGCACATTGTATTTGTGCCAGCTCCTCCTTGCAATTTCAAATGCACCATTTCCCCAGATGCCCATCGTAGACCAAAGCCTTTACACCTACCAATATCATTTGTATTATAAATTTACATTGTCTTCTCCAGTTTAGCATGCATAATCTCCTCTTTCATAGCCTTGTGCATGCTTCTTTGCAAAAAACTCTGTAATGTGTTTACTATTTTGAATATTTCCTACATGGTGGCTGATCTCTGACTGTATCTGCACAAGCCATGGACAAAATTCATCCCATTTGGCAACAAGACCTGCCATAATGCTATTGCATATGGTATTTTAAATCTTTGTTTTACAGCATAATCTACCCTGGTGTTTGGCGTTGATGTTTATGCATTTTAAAATGCTAATACTTTTGGTTTAGTAATCCAAATGCTCCATCCATATGTGCAGAGTTGTACTAAACTTTGTGCTTCCCTCCACATTGGTGTTGAAACAAAACACCTTGCTTCACATTTGTGTAGGATCTCTCTAGTTCACTATCAACATAGATTGCTATTATTTCCATGCATAGACCCTTCCACATAGTAGTGCCCAGACGTCTTCATTATAAAACAACATGTGCTTTGGGGTTGGGTGCTGGCTTTATCTTATTTAAAACGTTGACTAACTTCTTTAAAACAATGTGGGCACCTTTAGTTTACCTGCATCTACACATTGCATTGGTTTATAAGTTCTAAAACATTTCATCTCCTCTTAACACCTCTATGTTGGAAGGCATAATATTGAATACATTTTTCTTTTTGAATGTCTAAACAGCTCTTCCCAAAAAAAAACACATCAACTCCTTTATTAACATTGTACAAGCTTTCTTTTTTTGTCTACCATATGTTGCATATACCTCCTTCTTTTTATCATGTGGTGGCAGCTCTGAATACACCTCCATCATGCTAAGTGCACTTTGCAATTGAGAAGAGCAAAAATCCATGAAGATCGACAAAAGGACCAACACTTAAAACTCTAAACTACCTTCAGGATACCACAATGGAGTCACTCGGTGAGAAAAAATCAAGGTGCATCAAAGATTTAATCACATCATTCACTTTTTCCACATCTCTACAAGACCACCCAATAACCACAAATACCCCTTAGAGACAGCCTAAAAAAACTGAATGAGAAGCCTCAAAGAAATGCGCCATCTGTAACTTAAGTTCATTTCAAAAATATGAAAACCTGTGCCAAAGGAGATTGCACAAAAAATTTTGAGCCAAAGAATATCACTAATTAAACATGGCCTCTTGAAAAACTAATTCTGTTTGCACCGCCAATTTGCACAAATCACCTTCAAAACTAACTTTGAAAACTCATCAACTGAAACCTTCATGAACCAGAATCTTGGGTATTTATTGTTAGAATACTTCAGGGATAACTACGGGGGGGGGGGGGGGGAATGAATCAATTATCAGCAACTTTAAATATTTTATACTTATTAATCCAGACTGATATAAATTAAAAACACATTTAGATAACACAGTATTCAACACATCAATTTTGGTTACGGGGAAACCAAATGGTGAAAACCCTGGTGGGAATTAGTACCCACAAAGAACTATATTATTTATAGTAATCCCTATTAAAAGATTCTTCAACCCTGTTAGGATTTGTACAATACAATGCAGTAGTATAGTTGACCTGGTTAAGAGTCAGACCCTGTTAGGAGTCTTTTACAATAACCCTATTAGGGGTGGAGGACTCACTGTCCAAGAGGTGAAGGCTACAACCTTTTGGATAATTGATACACACTGTACCAATGAAATGAGTTGTTGCTTTGACACTGCTTGTTTGATCAGCTCCTCTTGTGCATCGATGCTTTAACTTCTTTTAAAGAAATATAACAATCTTCTTTGTATTCTAAATGCTTCAACATAAACATCTATATTATCAACATATGATAAATATAGTTGTGCCGCATCAAGATTTTGTTCTGCTTGTCAATCTCTGGCTTTCGCAACTCTACTTATCACAAATGACCTTGTATAAATACATACACCAAATATAAGATCATGGGACCTATTAGATAACTCTTCTTAACATCCTTGTCAGCTCTACTAAGTGCGCAAGCATAATTACAACCACACAAGTCAATGTTGAACAGATGCGTCGCTTCACTAAGTCGGCTTCACCAATTTAATCATAACTTTGTAATCTTATTGAAATATTTTTGGCGTGTTTAGATTAATATCAACAACTCATAACTCATCATGAATATACACATGCATATCCTGAAGATAGGTGCAACTCGATCAACAGATTACATACATCGGCCTTAAACCGTTAATCCTCTAGAACTGTAACCCTCAATAATAGAATTACATATCTTTACTGAAACTTCATATCTGAGTCTATGTGTATGAACATATCATCATAAACATGTCCACAACATGTATCTATCCACACTGGTCTTCATGTCATCATATGGATAAGTACTTATAGAAGTACTATTGTGTATTATATGTTGTCATCAATGACAAACATACAATCAAACAACTGTTCAGAATCAAATCTCCAACAATCTCCCCCTTTAGCATTGATGGAAACATATGATATAAAAACAACTTCTATTCATGGTGTCTTCTTTCTAATACAATCTTCTCAATATCCTCATCAAAGATTCATCTACACTATTGTGGCTTCATGTACTATGTATTCTCTGAATACTCCCCCATAGTATAAGCTCCTTGTTTGTCTTGTTTTTACTGGTATATACTCCCCCATTGACATCAATGGAAAAGGGTGCCATAAACTATTAAGCTCAGGTACTACTCCAGAAGTAGAGTAATCAACCATTCATCAGTCACAGAGGACTAATGTACTTGCTGCTTTCTCTAATTAGAGTTAGGAGAGGGAATTACTCCCAACTTCTCTCTTAGATACTCAAAAGTATCTTTTGCTAAAGGCTTGGTAAAAATGTCTGCTAGCTGATCTTTTGTGTTTAGATAGTCCAATGTTACTTCCTTTTCTACAACTTTTTCTCTCAGATAATGGTACTTGATTTCTATGTGTTTTGTCTTTGCGTGCATCATAGGGTTCTTAGACATGCTAATAGTACTGGTGTTATCACAATGAATAACAATAGGATAGTCAACCTGAATACCAAAGTCTTTAACCATCTTCTTGATCCAAACAATTGTTGTATAGTTCAGTGCTGCTACAACATATTCTGCTTCTGCTGTTGACTGAGAAATACAATTTTTCTTATTGCTTGTCCAAGATACCAAATTTTCTCCAAGAAATACTACTCCTCCTGAAGTGCTCTTCCTGTCATCAATAAAACCTACCCAATCTGCATCAGTATACACATGAAGTTGTGTATTTTCTGATTTAGGATACCATAAACCATAGTCTATAGTTCCCTTAAGATATCTGAATATTCTTTTGATTTCCATTAGGTGATTATGCTTGGGTTCAGCT
>MU227591.1:239306-254346 GCA_018584345.1 Thuja plicata | reverse complement strand
TATGTAGACTTCTTCTTTTAAGTCACCATTCAAAAAGGATGATTTGACATCCATTTGATAAACTTTAAAGTCTTTTAATGTTGCATATGCCAAAAACAATTTTATGGCTTCCAGTCTGCTCACAAGGGAAAATGTTTCAGTGTAGTCTATTCCTTCTCTCTGCGCATATCATTTACATACTAATTTTGCTTTGTTTCTTATTACTGTACCTTCTTCATTCATTTTTTTTCTGAAAATCCACTTTGTTCCAATCACATTTTTATCATTTGGTCTAGGAACCAATTCCCATGTGTCATTCTTTATTATCTTCTTTCATTGCATTTTTCCAATCTGAGTCATTACAAGCATCTTCAACACTTAAAGGTTCAATCTGTGAAAGTAAACATACCTCTTCATCCAATGCTAGGCTCTTTTCTTTTGATCTGGTCAAAACACTACTACTCTAATCTCCAATGATATCATTCTTAGAGTGGTATCTGGTTGTAAACTTAGGAACCTTAGGTGTGGTTTCTTCCTCTGTTGTCTATTGTTCTTCATTGCATGAATCAGGGTCATTGCATGAGACATCAATACAATCAAACATTTCTTCAATTATAGTATCTTTACTGTTAGGTCTAGGTTCTTCTTCAATCAAGGGTGCATATTCATAGTACCTCTCTTGAATCATAAACTTCTCATCAATATTAACATGCGTGCTTTCAATTATCTTCTTTAATCTCAAATTGAAACATCTGTAGGCTTTTATTTTTGTAGAGTAACCAAGAAAAATACCTTCATCACTTCTAGCATCAAACTTGCCAACACTATCATCTCTCTTGATGTAGCACTTGCTGCCAAATATTCTGAAGTATTTTACTATGGGTACATTACCAAACCAAATTTCATAGGGTTTCTTGTCCACGCCTGGTCTCAATTGAGTTATGTTGATAGTATACACTGCTATGTTCACTGCATCTCTCCAATAGTTGTGTGCTACTTTTCCTTCAATCATCATGGTGTGCATTGTATCCAGTATAATCATGTTTCTCCCCTCTGTAATTCCATTTTGCTGAGGTGTTCTAGGAGCACTCCAGTTCCTTTTTATTCCATGTTCTTCATAATAGTCATAAAACTGGTCAGAGGTGAATTCTCCTCCTCTATCTGATCTTAAACATTTTAGTTTTAGTCCAGATTCATTCTCAACCTTAGCTTTGAATATTTTGAACTTCTCAAAATCTTTTGACTTCTCTTTTAGGAAAGCAACCCACATCATCCTAGAAAATTCATCAACAAACAAAATAAAGTACCTTTCACCATAGTATGATCTTGTTTGAATAGGACCACATAAATCTGTATGTACTAAGTCCAACTTGTTTTCAGCTGAGTTTTTCTTGCTTCTGAAGGAACTCCTTACATGTTTACCCATAACACATTCTCTGCAAATTGTGTCAACTAGTCTTGCAATGCTTGGTAGGTCTCTAACTTCCTTGACATTACTGATCTTTACTATGTTATCAAAGTTGATATGACAAATTCTATTGTGCCATAACCAACTGTCATCTAATTTTGCAACAAAAAAACTTACATCTGAATTAAGCTGAAAAATATTACCTTTTGTTTTTTATCCTGATGCAATCATGTCTCCATCCTTGTTGCTAATGATGCACTTGTTGTCTTTGAACTCCAAAGGATAGCCTTTGTCAAGTAGTTGTCCAACACTCAGCAAGTTATGAAGTAATCCATCAACATACAGAACATCATCTATCTTATTCTTTCCATCCAAGGTGATCAAACCTCTGCCTATGATAGGTTTAGGAGTGTTATCTCCAAATCTAACCATACCACCTTTGTATTTGTCTAACTGAACAAATCTGTCTTTGTCACCTGTCATGTGGTGTGAGCATCCACTGTCAATGATCCAATCAGTTCTGACATTTGCTTTGGAAGTTAGGGCTAATTCATGATCTTCTTCTTTATCTGCAATGTCCATATCTTCAATCAAGGGCTATGAATCCAATTTCATCTTCTCCTAAATCTTCATCAGTTACACCTTCTTCAGCATGGTAACATTCCTTTTTATAATTAGGTTTGTAGTCAGATATGAACTTCTTGACTCTTTTGGGACACTTAGATGCAAAGTGACCAATCTTATTACATGAAAAACACTTGAATGGAAGATGTCCTTCATATTTTCCTTTTCCTTTCTTTTCTCTTTTAGCAATCATGACAATTATCTCTTCTAGCTCTTCATCATTTTCTTCATTCTCATTATGAATAGAGATGTGTGAGGATTTCTTATCGTGGATTGAAGCTTTGAAGGCTATTTCATTCTTAGGTTCAGTCTTCAATCTTGATATCTCAAATGTAGATATTTTGCTGATCAAATTTTCTCTCTTGAAGTCTTGTGAGAATTGCATAGTTTCCTCTAGAATGTTGATCTTGTTATCACTGTCTGATGTCAAAGAAGATAACAACTTGTCCATTATATCTTCTTCTGAAATTTCTCCTGCATTGTTTTTGATTCCAGATACAGCTTCATTTATCCTCTGATTACAAGCTCTAATGTTCTCTTTAGGTAACATCTCAAGACTCTTGTATTTCTTCTTCCATGTCTTCCTGCATGCATTCTTTACTTGAACATCTCCTTCAAACATGTCTTCTAAATACTTCCATATGATATATGCTTTTTCAATCTTCTTGATTTTAGAAAATTCACCGTCAGATAAGGTGCTGATTAGGGCTTCTTTGGCCATTTCATTATTGGTAAATGTTTCCTTTTATCTTCTGGTAGCATCATCCTTTGCAAGGTCTTTCAGAGATGGGATTTCAACATCTTGTGTAGCAATCTCAAAGATATCAAATCCAATGCACTGAAGATGTGTTATCATTTTGTTCTTCCAATCCAAATAATTCTCTCCATCGAACTTAGGGCTGTCTTTTCTGAAGTATGCCATCTGATCTACCTTAAGCTGTTAGGCTTTCTCTCCAAGGCACTTGGCTCTGATACCAATTGTTAGAATACTTCAGGGATAACTGAGAGAGGGGGGGTGAATCAGTTATCAACAACTTTAAATATTTTATACTTATTAATCTAGACTGATATAAATTAAAAACACATTCAGATAATATAGTACTCAACACATCAATTTTGGTTACAGGGAAACCAAATGGTGAAAACCCCGATGGGAATTAATACTCACAAAGAACTATACTATTTATAGTAATCCCTGTTAAAAGATTCTTCAACCCTGTTAGGATTTGTATAATACAATGCAGAAGTATAGTTGACCTGATTAAGGGTCAGACCTTGTAAGGAGTCTTTTACAATAACCCTGTTAGGGGTGGAGGAATCACTATCCAAGAGGTGAAGGCTACAACCTTCTGGATAATTGATACACACTGTACCAATGAAATGAACTGTTGCTTTGAAACTGCTTGTCTGATCAGTTCCTTTTGTGCACTGATGCTTTAACCTCTTGTAAAGCAATATAAAAATCTTCTCTATATTTTTAATTCTTCAACATAAACATCTATATTATCAACATATGATAAATAAAGCTGTGTTGCATCAAGATTCTATTATGCTTGTCAATCTCTGGCTTTTGTAACTCTTTTTATCACAAATGACCTTGTATAAATACATACACCAGATATAAGATCATGGGACCTGTTAGATAACTCTTCTTAACATCCTTGTCAGCTCTACTAAGTGCACAAGCATAATTACAACCGCGCAAGGTAATGTTGAACAGACGCAAATCGATAATCATGTTACATATGTCATCCTTAAACCGTTAATCCTCCAGAATTGTAACTGTCACTTCACTAAGTCGGCTTCACCAATTTAATCATAACTTTGTAATCTTATTGAATTATGTTTGGCACATTTATATTAATATCAACAACTCATAACTCGTCATGAATATACACATGCATATCTTGAAGATAGGGGCAACTCGATCAACACGTTTCATATGTCAGCCTTAAACCGTTAATCCTCCAGAATTGTAACCGTCAATAAAAAAATTACATATCCTTACTAAAACTTCATATCTGATTCTGCGTGTATGAACATAGCATCATAAACATGTCCACAACATGTATCTATCCACGCTGGTCTTCATGTCATCATATGGATAAGTACTTACAGAAGTACTGCTATGTATTATATGTTGTCATCAATGACAAACATACAATCAAACAACTATTCAGAATCAAATCTCCAACATTTATTCACTCCCATACAAGGGAAATGAATCCATAATTAGCTCACTGAAAAAATCATAAGGTGAAAAACCATCAAACACCGAAGTCAGCCTATTACAAACATTCTGGCATAAAATAGTGAAATATGCAGAAGTCTGATTTGGAAATGGCTTAAGAAAGTGACCAGATAGATTTGTAGAGATCCAAAAATCTTAAGGGAGAGTCACTCCTAGGTATAAAATGTAAAAAAAACCTCAATTATTCTTGAACTTGAACTGGGTACAAACTGGGAGACCTCCAAATAGGTCAGTTAAAATATGGATTGTGCACATTCAAATGAAACTTAACAAACTACAAATGGAAAAGCTTTGGCAAAATGATCAAATAAACACATGGGGGGCTAAAAAGGGACATGGATATTCTCTCACATGCTTACAATACAGTGCAATAACCCTCATTCTATGAACATCAACCAGTCATAAAAATCAAACCTCCGAAGTGAGCCACTTTATTAAATTCTGGAAAGACACAAATGCAGATGTAAAATTTGCACAGACTACCTTTGGATTCCTCTTGCAAAACATAGTAGATCGGCTCCTGAATATTTGAAACTTTCCAAGTTGGTAAAAATTCACACAAGGAATTCAGATATCCAAATAACTCATCATGACCATCAATTGGGTACACATTATAAGATCTCAATGTAGGCAACTTCATAACCCCACGATTCAGATTCTGAGACACATCATAAATTGCAAACAGAATAGCCTTGGGAAACTTATCAGATGAATTCATAGGAATATGAAAATAAAAATGAAGCTTCACTCTCATGCCTAAAAAACTTTAGACCCATCCTTACATCATGAAACTCTATCAGGTCAAAGATGCAAGCATGCAAAGTAGGGCATTTGCTATGATCAGGCAATTACCAAGTGCAGATTTGAGGTAAACACCTTTAAACAACCATCTCCAAAACATGTCAAAACTAAAATCTGAGAATTGGAACCCATTGTACTTTCTGACTAAAAGGTGTTGAAACCATTCCCTCAGTGGTATAGCATGAAAATCACTAGGTCACATTTTACAAGCACCCATAATAGGCCTTCTTCAAAAGATTTTTAGGGCAGCAATTTATACTTAGGAAAAAAATTTAGTATGGTCACTCCAAAATGCATCCGGACTTTGGAGTTCCATTAGTGTCTCTAACTAAGGATGCCTTCCCCATGCAGGCATGTAGAGGACTTTAGAATCTCATGGGTAATATAAAACCACCCCAAAAAAAAATCAAACTTTTCTCTTCACTTTTTCCTTTCTCTCTTGAATCTCTTATTTCTCTCCAAAAAAGAAAACATCTTTATTCAAAAGCAAACACACCACACAACTGAAGGGAAATTGACTATATAACATGTACATTATTTACAAAAAACCTCAAACCTCTTCATAACTAAAATCAACACTTGCCTCTATCAAAAATCTGATTTTCTTCTTGGCATACAAATATCAAAATGAAAATGTACTTGTACAACTGCTGGTCAAATTCACAAGGAATCATAAAAATGAAGAATACATTATTTGCAATTTGTTTCATGACTTTAGAAGTCCTTCCATAGAATTCAGCATAACCAAAGGTATAAAACTCATTCTTCACATCAGCAAATATCAAAAAATATGAACCATGACAATGAGGAAATGCATCACTATGAGTAATACCAAACTGTACTTGCATTACCCCCTCATTAGCCAGCTGATCCATAAAGAAGATAAATGAATCATACTCACATAAGCCATGGATAGAGATACAATATGATTCCTTACTAGACATTGACACATTTTCAACATTAAAATCATAATAACCCAAATCTGAAAACTCAAAGCATTCCTCAAATAGTGGATTAACAACACCGTGTTTTTCTCCCATATGAACATGGTAACAAAGATATGGCTGATCCATGCCAATGTCCTCATCAAATGCATCATTAGTAAAACCTTTGAAGACATTAGTACCCCTGCTATCATAATCACATTCAGCATATGATTCAAAATCAAAGATATCACTATAAGTAGATTCAACACTTCTATCATCAGGAAAAGAAGTGGATGATAAATTTATACTACCTTCTTCAACCGGAGGAGATGAGAAAGGAGACCAATCTTCCTCAAGTTTCTCATCATGTGCAAGATTTTCATTAAACAAACAAACCATATGCTTCAATTTATCATCATTAAATGAAGGGATTTCAAAAACACACTCATCTAGCACTTTACCCTTTGACTGAAAAGACTCAACTAACCGATCTTCATTCTGATTTTTATGCATAAAATTATAATAAAGTTGCAAGATAGTATAATACTCCATCTCATAAGGAAGACCATCATTTACTATCCCTCTTTCTTTAAGTTGTGACACCAAATCCACTTCAAATCTCTTAAAATCAAATTCATTTGTATCATCCTGATGTAAAACATTATTTTTAGAATTGGTGAAGATACCCTTACCTCCACATGCTGATTTTAATTCATTTCCCTGAATGCTCTTATCTTCCTATGCTATACTAGGCTCACACAATGGATCAACATTCTCCAACATATCATTCTCGTGTGGGACATAGGTTTTAGCAACCTCTTGATCCTCATAAGAGTGCAAAACATATACATCATCTTCAACATTCAAAACATTGTTAGTATCATTGCATCTAGGATCAAAACGAGAGGGTGTTTCTGATATAACCTTGTAAGGAAAATATTCATTGATAAAGTCAGCATCATAAGTATTTGAAACATCATTCATTGCTACCATTTCTTGGACATATGTATTTCCATTTTCATTAGAAGTTTCTTCCGCATGAAACAAAGGATTATTAACCATACATCTATTCAAATATGAATTCAAGACCTTATTAGAAACCAAAGCAGAGGTATCAACACACCTACTTGGAGCTGCAAATTTTTCATAATACTATTTTCCATTCTCAAATGTATTTTGCCGGCAAATCCCTCTAGAGAAATGGTTCTTTGTCAATCTATAGTTAACATTGTTTTCAATCTCTATTGTTGTCCTAAAATCTTGATGCAAAGTCTTAGGTTCCTTGTCTCTAAACCTATAACTCATCTTCTTGTCAAATGCATCAAAGTAAACCACAACACACACATGATCTTGAGGTCTATTTCTTTCAAGTATTTCATACAAAGCTCTTGCAAATCTGATATTGAAATCAGGAACTAATTCATCTTCTTTAATCTTAAGATTCAACCAATCAGTAAATACATCACTCAAATTCATACTCTCACCAAATTGTTCCATAAAAGCAACATGTAATTCATCCCAAGAAGAAATTGAACAAGCTGGTAAAAAAGAAAACCAGTCCCTAGCATTATCTTTCAAAGTTTGGACAAACAACTTCATGTATACATCTTCATACTTTATTTCAAAGTCACCCAATAAATCAATGAACATTTGAACATGATGACTTGCTGAAACAACTTGGTCCCCAAAAACTTTTGGCAAATAATCTCTGATTTCATGAGGTATATCATGTGGAAAATCTTTAATGCCATCAAAACACAGTGGCTCATACCTCTTGGTATGAAAGGATTTTGAAAAACCCTTGCTGGTCTGAACCTTAGGTGAAATATTTTTTGACATATAACTAACTTGAACACACCTCTTTTCTAGTGTTGAAAACACTCAATAGAGGAAATCCATTTAAATCACTTAATTCTCATAAAAGGAAAACACATGAGAAGTAGAATACCTTTGTTGTTGCTGTTGAGATACTCTTTCATGGATAGCAGAGGTAAACATACTCAAACAACCATATGATATTTTCTCCTTCCTTTCCAAAACAAACTGACAAGGGCTTCAAATCTGCAAACAATATACTGCAAATCTCTTAAATTTTACATGTAAATCAATGCTACTAGGCTACACAAGAATTCAAGGTCACCACCCACAAAGATATGGGAAAAAATTTAATAAACTAATCAAGAAATGGATGATAAATAGTTAGTCATTCCAGACTTTACAACAATCCATTTCTCCCCAGCAGAGTTTCTATTTTGTAAGCGCGACTCGGATGGGAAAACTCAACTGAAATTTGATTTAAATTTTTAGAAGCACCAGACATTTTCTAAATGGCTCAACAAGACAATTTCATATCTATCCCCAGTAGAGTCACCATTTGTTAGCACTTTTTCTTGCAGAATCTGTATAAGCATCAATGCTTGACCCTATGACTCCCAACTTCTGATTCCAGCAACTAAAAACACTAATTAATGAGGATTTGATCCTCCTTCTACTTTGAGTTCCATAGACTCTGGCAGGTGTACCTCTTTAGACTCACAGATTTGCAATAAAATCCTACAGTGTATTAGGGGTTCTTGCAATAATCTACTAATGTCTTTTGTTGCAACTGATGCAGAGCTTAGAAAGCCAATCCACGATATTAACATAAGTAAACAATCATTGCAGAAAAATGGCAAATTTGATAATAAGGATAGTCACCCTTCTTCTCTTCAAACCCGAAGGCTCTGGCAGGCTAACCTATTAGATTCACTTCTAAAAGGAATCACCAAACATATTTGCAATATTCAGTGCAAATTGCACACATTTTTGCTCTTGAACAAGAAAGGGAAAATGAATAGATTTAATGATTTGATGAATAAACTACATAACCAATAAAAGACCAGTGCCTGATCTATTGAGAAATAGAGTTAAATAAATATACAAACCTAGGGAACCCTAACTCTAAACTCAAAGAACCCGAATGAAATTCCTTACAATCCATTCTCTTCATTTCAATATCTGGACATCAAATTCATGTGCTGACCCTAAACTCTCAAAACTTGCATTCAAGATTTAATCTCTCCTTGAAAGAAACTCAAAAAACAAGACCACAACTACCTTGTAACTAGTGCATTAACATGCCTTACAGATTAATACACAAGAATTAAAACCAAGCATACAAAGACATAAGACAGATATTTGAACAGGATTCCCATTTTTTTCATTAAAAATAAACTGAATATGTACATTTGCAAGATGGAGAAAACCAAGAAATAAGGCTCCTAAGCCAAAATACTACCCAACATCATAAATTTTCAACATCCCCTATTACAATGGAGAAAAAACTAGATATAGGAGAAAGGAAACAATCTTAGTCACCGACACCTTTCTGTCCCAAAAAATATCTGCAACTACTTCAATCTTCAACAATGAAAATCGAATCTGGTCTAGACTCAAATGTCTCAAAAAATCAAAATCCTCATTCTGAGACCTTTTCAGTGATATATGATACTTGATACTTTTGGTAAAAATACCCCCTGAAACATTAATCAAACTTTGTCCCTGTGCATATTTTTGAACAATTTGAAATATTTGTGCCTTTTTTAATAGTCAAACTATTGAATTGAAATGATTTTATTTAAATATTTCAATTTTAATCCTTTTCTTACATTGTACCAGAATTTGACATGTGGCACACTTTGATTTGATGCTCCAAACTAGCTGGGCTTAACTCCACTTTAACCCCTACTCATCTGGAGGCTTGGAGACTAAGTAGTCTCTAGATCTCTAAAGCTTTTTCTTAACCTTGAGTCTATCTAGAGACTTGGAGACTAACTTAGTCTCTAAGTCTCTAGATCAATTTGCTAACAATGGTTAAATCTGGAGACTTGGAGACTGCTTTCGTTGACCTCACCTTAACAACACTTCAACCATGGTTAACCTTGTACAATGGAGTCTCTAAGTCTCTAAATGAATTGCCTAAATATAGTTAACTCTGGCGACCTTGCAACTTTACTCAGTCTCCTAATCTCTTGATCTTTTTGCACTAACTGCCAACATCCGACGACCTAGTGACTAGACTGTTAGCAGTTAACTTGGCAGTTAGTCTCTAGGTCATAGCAGTTTTCTCCCCTCGTGGATAACTTCAAGTGACTTTGCGACCGAGTGCCATGTGTCATCTGCACCATGTGTCATCATCGCCACCTCAGCACCAACGTTTCTACAAAATTTACTTACCTTTGGTCAGGCACAAAATTCAAGGTGCCAACTACCTGCACGCATGGATAGCTTCCTCTTTGTCTTCAAAGTCATATGTTGGAGTTATGCCTTATATTCATTTTAAATTTCACCGGCGGGGTCAATGTGGGATTAATCCCCTGAAGGTTTTTAAAGCACTTTATGTTTTTTGCCACAAAATATGGGGGTCCCACCATTCATTAAGTCTTCAAGCCTACACACCCTTCAAGAGCTTCAAACTCTCACTTCATATACTATGAAAAGTGTTTTAGTATTTAAATATCTAAGAGCTTCCTCACATAAAGAATGTGGGACAAATTCCATTCATTTTTTTTAGGCTTTCAAGCCTTCTTCTGGCATATGCGTTGGCTTCATGCAGTTTCACAAATGACTCTTACACCCTTAGCGTAGACTACTCCATTCATTTTTAGCACGTGGAATTTTAATTAATTTGCATTTTCTAATTGAATTTTTATGAAAATATGAACAACCTCCTCCAGATTCAATGTGGGAATTCGTTTTACTTTGAAAATGCAAGCTTCTATTCTTTTCAGTGTAGGCATTCTTCTCTATAACAATAGAATTTGCCCCTCCATAAGGTGTGTGAAATTTCTCTATGGGTCTGCATTTGATTGGAAATGTTTTTGTTTTAAAACAATAAACATACTGGTAGCCTCCTCTATTTATAGCACAGACTACTCAAATTTGTATTCTCCTAAATGTTTTTATCACTCCCTAATATCAGCACATTGTATCTGTGCCAGCTCCTCCTTGCCATTTCAAATGCATCACTTCCACAAATTCCCAATGCAGACCAAAGGATTTACACCTACCAATATCATTTGTATTATAAATTTACATTGTCTTCTCTAGTTTAGCACGCATCATCTCCTCTTCCATAGCCTTGTGCAGGCTTCTTTGTGAAAAACTTTGTGATGTGTTTAATGTTTTGAATATTTATTACATGGTGGGTGACCTCTGACTATATCTGTGCAAGAATTGGATAAAATTCATCCCATTTGGAAACAATACCTGCCATAATGCTATTGCATATGGTATTTTAAATCTTTTTTTTATAGCGCAATCCACCTTGGTGTTTGGTGTTGATGTTTATGCATTTGAAAATGTTGAAACTTTTGGTTTAGTAATCCAAACACTCCCTCCATATATGTAGAGTTGTACTAAACTTTGTGCTTCCCTCCACATTGGCGTTGAAACACAACACCTTGCTTCACATTTGTGTAGGGTCTCTCTAGTTCACTGTCAGCGCAGATTGCTATTATTTCCATGCATAGACCCTTCAAGATAGTAGTGCGCAGACTTCTTCCTTAAAAACAACATGTTCTTTGGGGTTGGGCACTGGATTTATTTCATTTAAAATGCTGACTCACTTCTTTAAAACAGCATGGGCACCTTCAGTTTACTTGGATCTGCACATTGCATTGGTTTATAAGTTCTAAAACATTTCATCTCCTCTTAACACCTCTATGCTAGAAGGCATAGTATTGAATGCATTTCGCTTTGTGAATGTCTAAACAACTCTTCCCAAAAAATAGCACATTAACTCCTTTATTAACATTGCACAGGATTTCATGTTTTGTCTACCATATGTTGCATAGACCTCCTTCTTTTTATCATGTGCTGGTAGCTCTGAATACACCTCCATCATGCTAAATGCACTTTGCACTTGAGAAGAGTGACAATAAATGAAGATTGGCAAAAGGACCAACACTTAAAACTCCAAAATACCTTGAGGATACCACAATGGAGTCCCTAAGTGAGAAAAACCAAGGTACGTCAAAGATTTAATCACATCATTCACTTTTTCCACATCTCTGCAAGACCACCCAATAAGCACAAATGGCCCTTGGAGATGGCCTCAAAAAACATAAGGAGAAACATCAAAGAAATATGCCTTCTGTAACTTAAGTTCATTTCCAACATATGAAAACCTCTGCCAAAGGAGATTGCAGAAAAAGTCTTCAGCCAAAGAATATCACTGATTAAACATGGCCTCCTGAAAAACTAATTATGTCTGCACCGCCAATCTGCACAAATCACATTCAATACTGACTCTGAAAACTCATTATCAGAAACCTTTGTGAACTAGAATCTTGGGTATATATTCACTCCCATACAAGGGAAATGAATCCACAACTAGCTCACTCAAAAGATCATAAGGTGAAAAACCAACAAACACCAAAGTCAGCCTATTAGAAACATTCTGGCATAAAATAGTGAAATATGCAGAAGTCTGATTTGGAAATGGCTTAAGAAAGTGACCAAACGGATTGGTAGAGATCCAAAAATCTTAAGGGAGATTCACTCCTAGGTCTAAAATGTAGAACAACCCTCAATTCTTCTTGACCTTAAACCGGGTGCAAACTGGGAGACTTCCAAGTAGGTCACTTAAAATATGGACTGTGCACATTCAAATCAAACTTAACAAACTGCAAATGGAAAAGCTTTGGGAAAATGATCAAACAACCACATGGGGGCTAAAAATGGACATGTATATTCTTCCACATGATTTCAATACAGTACAACAAACCTCATTCTATGAACATCAACCAATCATAAAAAGAGAACCTCCAAAGTGAGCCACTTTATAAAATTCTGGAAAGACAAATGTAGATGTAAAATTTGCACAAACGGCCTTTGGATTCCTCTTGCAAAATGTAGCAGATCGGCTCCTCAATATTTGAAACTTTCCAAGTTGGTAAAACCTCACAGAAGGAATGTAGATAGCCAGCTAACTCATTATGACCATCAATTTGGTACACGTTATAACATCTCTAAGTTGGCAACTTCATAACCCTGCAATTTAGATTCTGAGACACAACATAAATTGCAAAGAGAATAGCCTTGGGAAAATTATTAGATGAATTCATAGGAATTTGGAAATGAAAAAGGAGATTCACTATCATGCCTATAAAACATTAGACCCATCCTTACATCATGAAACTCTATCAGGTAAAAGATGCAAGCATGCAAAGTAGGCCATTTGGTATGATTAGGCAATTTTTGAATGCAGATTTGAGGTAAACACCTTTAAACAAGCGTCTCCAAAACATGGCAAAACTAAAATCTGAGAATTCGAACCCACTGCACTTGCTGAATAAAAGGTGTTGAAACCAATCCCTGAGTGGTATATCATGAAAATCACCAGGTCACCTTTTACAAGCACCCATAATAGGACTTCTTCAAAAGATTTTTAGGGCAGCAATTCATACTTAGGGAAAAATTTTAGTATGGTCACTCAAAAATGCATCTAGATTTTGGAGTTCCGACAGGTTGTAGGCTTCTTTACTGCTGGATGTCTAGGTTTCCCAGTATTTTATTCTTATTCCTTCATAGAATTAGATTTGTTTCAACATCTCTTATCTATCCTTAGAATTATTCTTGATTCTTCATTGACTTATTTAATCTTTAAATTGATTAATTTTTTCATTACTAATTAACGAATTAAACTTGTTTACTTCAAATTTATTCAAACTAATTTAGCTATCTTAAATACTTTATCTAAACAGTTTCATTAATCTTTTCAATTAGTTTAATTAAATATTTATCTATTTTAATTAGTTTAATTTTCAAATCATTGTCATCAATTCCTATAAAAAGCATTTGATTTAATTTTTTTTTGTTTATATCTATTTATTTAAATGAATCCTTGTTAACCTTAATACATTGTTTGAAATGCATTTTTATTCACTAATCCTCAATTATTTTAATGTTAATCATTTCTTTTTTATTATTTTAAACATTAAAAAAAAAAAAAAAAGTTTAACCATTCAAAGTGTGCTTAACATTAAGTTAAATTTATTTTTCTTACTCTTTAGCATTATATATTCATTGTATTTCACTCCTTTTTGGTCAATATTATAATTTTTCTTAATTAATCATGTCTACTCCCATTCCTAAAATTAAATTGAATAGCTCTAACTATCATCACTGGAAGACACATGTTTCTTTTCTATTTCATTTTTATCATTTGCTAGAAGTTTCTACAGATGTCTCTGTTGAACTGGCTGCCAATGCTTCTCAAGCTAGCAAAGATGCATGAAAAAAATAAAAATGAAAAAGCTCTTTGATTTATTGGCTTTCTATTCTTCTTGGTCTATACGTCTTGATTGGACATTGCACCAAAGTCCATCAAGCATGGGGCATTTTGAAACAAGCTTATGATAGCTCCACTGAATCACAAAAGATTCAAATCCAAGATAAATTGGAAGACTTGAGGTATACAGATTTGAAATCGATGGATTAACTCTTACTTAAATGTGATGCTATTAAAACTCAATTAAGTGATTTAAGTGTTACTTTAACTAATATTAGACTAATTACTATAACTCTAAAGAAATGTCTTCATAAAGAATTTCAAGAGTTTATTACTATTAGGATTAAGTAATACTGAGAGAGGGGGGTGAATCAGTATTACAACACTTAAAAAATGAACCAATTAATTTCCAACTTAACCAAATAAATACTGAAATGAAAAGAACATAAACACACAACACATAACTCATAACACCATGAATTATTGTCCAGGAAATCCTGGAAAAGGAAAAACCCTAGTGGGGATGGTACCCACAAATATGCACTAAAATTATTGTGTCCCTGTTAGGGGATCTAGCCCTGTTAGGAGTTGTATATTACATTAGCACATTTCCTTGTTAGGGGAATATGAAACCCTGTTAAAGGTATACGGAGCTCACTTCTCATACAATCAGAAATATAAGTCTGTTAGAATGAATGAACAAAACAAGCATCTACTATGATTATATAGTTCCAGTTGTATCTCACATCATTGTCTGCATGCTTCTAACATCACAATGC
>MU227591.1:203154-223515 GCA_018584345.1 Thuja plicata | reverse complement strand
CTCGAGTGATAAACTGTCACTCAGGTGATGCTCAACACTCGGGTGATGCTAAACACTCGGACGATGATGAACACTCGGGCAACACTGTATACTCGGGAAATACTAAATAATTGGGCAACACTGAATGACTAAGTGTTTTGACACTAATTGACAATATGTCTTTCCATAAGGTCTACAATCTCCCCCTTTGGCATTAGTGACAAAAACACTTATCATTGAATTATGTATATGATATGTCAAAACTCCCCTTTTCTATATTCTTGGGTTTTGACACTACCTTTTCTTCTCGGGTCCAACTTACTCTTTTTTCTTGTGTTTTTCAAAAAATATATATTCACTATACATATTAAAATATAATGATATTTCCCCCTTGTTTTTGATGGGAATGCCAAAAAGTGATATCTAAAATGTTATCCAGAAGTAGGATAGGAAATCACTATGCACCTTCAAAATTTGAGATAGAGTGTTGTC
Organism: Thuja plicata; assembly: GCA_018584345.1. Classification (NCBI taxonomy): domain Eukaryota; kingdom Viridiplantae; phylum Streptophyta; class Pinopsida; order Cupressales; family Cupressaceae; genus Thuja; species Thuja plicata. The sequence goes on along the minus strand of MU227591.1, from coordinate 223,044 downwards.
CCAATTGTCTTGTAGCACCTTCATGATGTGCAATTCAACCTGTAGCTCTGCAGACAACTCTATCATTATCTTGGCAACTTAGAATTTATTGTCATGAATGAGTGTCTTAGCATGTGTTATGCATTTCTTCATTCCATCCATGTGTGGTAGAAGTTGGCTCTAGATTGTTGTAAGAGATTCTCAGGTCCTTGCTTCTTCTCTCAACACTTCATCCTGTAGATTAGTAAGATACTTTATTTTCATGAAGTGAGCAAAACTGGCGCTCGGGTCAAGTGCTAACTGCCTTGCACTTTCCTTCATGTCTGCATCGATCTTCACTAACTTGTTCCTGATTTCCATAATAAAGTTAGAGGAGTCACTCTACTTTACAAATAGTGCTACCACATTTTTCACAATGGTTTCTAGAGTGCTGATGATCTTTGTAAGCTACACCTAGTCGATTGCAATCTTCTTTGCAATGTTCTCTAGAACCTTGTTCTCAAATTTCTTCCCTACCTTCTAAAGTAACTTCTCCTGACCATTCATATCTGTGTTGAACTTGTGGACAATTTCAACAAGTTCATCCATTATTGAGTCAATCTCATTGACTTCAATCAACAATGCATCTACAAATATGCCTTTGACATCTTCAAGTACTTTATTCCTTTGTCTTTCCTTTCAGATATTTTTTTGTGTGCCTCTTTTCTTCCACAGTTCTCCCAAAATATCCATTTTCTGTACAAATAGGTTGGATAGATCCTAATTAGGAATCCTAATTTCTTCATCTATATCTATCTCATCAGTAATTACTGCCTTTATCTTAGGAATCGGTGAAGGAACAATTTCATTATCTTTACCTACCTCATCATTTTCTTCAATATTCAATCCAATTAGGTCATTGAACTTTACAGTATGAAATGTTAGATCAATATTTACTGATGAATCAATATTAGCATTATAAATATCTACCTTGTCTTTCTATGAATTAGGTGTGCATGTCTCAGTAGTAAGAGGAGTTGGTTGCTCAGTCTTTGTCTATTCAGATGTGGATTCTGCAACCTTGTCTTTTCTTGGAGGTACTATACTATGTATAGGAGATTGGGGTAATGATGCCATTACCTCAACTACAATCTTCTCTACATTGGACTATTCAATAGTCTCTACCTTGAGTAGTGTATCATCATTTCCTTGTTTTGGAGGGCTTGTACTTGGTACTTCTTCTTTCACATTGCCTTTTGTTATCTCAAATATTGATTTCCACACTAATGTGGCACATTGAGCTACACCTTCGATGTTCTTGTTCAATATTTGGAATGCCCTGAATCTGGGGGTGTGATTATTCTCTTATATATTTTTCAATTTGTACTACATTCTTCTAGGGAATATATACTTCCTTAAATAAGTCTTCACTCATATAACTCTTCAACTCAGAAGGGTCATATTTCCACTTTTCCATCTTCTCCACCACTGCTTGCTGAATTTTCTTCTTTTCTTCTTTTGACCTAGAAGCATAATTCAGTGAATTTAGAGAACTTGTGGCTCTTCCTTATTTAAGTTCTTTAATCTTCTGATCAAGTGTGGGTGTTGGTTTATTGAAAACCATACTATCTTCCTCATCATCACTTAGTATAATTTTTCTCCTTGATCTCCTCAAGGTGATAATAGGAGTACTCCCTTTTGCCTTTTTCTATTTAGGTGTTGTCTTCCTCTTCTTCTGTGGAGGTTTAATATCAATTTCTTCATTTTTGGCTTCAACAACCTCTAAGTTAACTGTATCCTCTATTTTAACTATGTCCTCTTTACTTTCAAAGATGGTAGGAGAGTCACAGGTCTTTCCATACTTCTTATTTAATGTATCACGTCTCTTTCTTCCTCTTTTCAATATCTTATGAATCTCAATCTCCAAAGATATCCTTCTCTTTGCTTCCTCATATGTTCCAAACTAAGGTTCCTTTGGATTTATAGGTTCATTCACAAGAGCCTCTATAATATCTTTTGTGTCACCATTGTTAACTTCATATGGTGGGGTTGTACCCATGCAACCTTAGGCTTTACTGCTGGTATATAAATCTTAGCACAATCAACTAGAAAACTGATTTCATCTTTGTGCTTCTCAACTAGTTGCTTGGGAATTCTATGTCTACTCTGCATCTTCTTTTTGAAACTCTCAAAGTATCAATCCATAATGCTATCAAATTTATCTCCCATCTCAGCTATGAATTCATTAATTTGATGGATGATTGGTCTATCCTTTTTCCATGCTACTATTCCTTTGGAGGGAAAGAACTTCTCAACATAAAAGAGTATGCAAATTAGAAGAGAGAAAAACTTACATGAATTGGTTTTGGATACTCGGATGATTTGTATATTCTTCCTCAACTGAGTGAGTTGCAATTCTGCTAGGTTGAATACCAGATTCTTCTTTACTACTTTGTATGCTAGGTCAACAACTTTGCATGCAACATTGTTGGCTCTTCTTGAGCTGTATGTCTTGTGGGCTAAGACATGAATTCCAAATTTAAACTCTATATCAGTTACTCTGTTAAGTCCCATGCCTCTGTCGTCCCACTCGGTAAGAGTTAACTCAGCTAGTTCATCCCTAGTTAGGGTTTTGGTAGCTTTTGGCTTATCTAGCATAGGGAACCCAGTGACATGGTGAATTATCTGCATAGTGATCTTTACAAGATGATCCAACTATAGTTGCATGTTGTGAACATGACTAAGAACATATCTCATCCATTTTTTTTGTAATTCTCTCAACATATGCATGATGTGTGTCAAACCCTTGGTTTCAAGGTGCTTATTCTTAGGTTTAAGATTCCCATTGGTACATAATTTATCATATACTTGATTCATCTCACTAGTTGCAAGCTCCTATATGTTGCAGTGATAGAAGCTATGAATGTCATTAACTAGTAACACTCTTGGAGGAATCAAGGAATGAGCTCCCATCGGGTCTATCTCCTCTACAACTGTCGAATAAAGCTTGAACACCAGAGGATCACAAATTGCATTCCTTACTAGCATCTTAGAACCTTTCTTGACCTTGCTGTTGGAAGTGGATGCCATATTACTCAGAAGAAATGATCAAACTCCACTTTCAATCACTAATTCACATTGAATTGCTAAGGGTTCTAAATTGACTTGTAAACTAAAATCTTTGTAAGCAATAATCTTTACAATCCTTCATTTATAAGACATTTTCAACTGTTAGAGTATTTCATTAAATGCTCCATACATAGTAGCTGGCATGACTCAGGTGTTTCTCCAAGATTCACTCCAAAGCTTGGGTGAAACTAACTTTCCAATTATGAATACTACCCGACTCAACTCACGTGAGCTAGAGTGACTCAATGTAACTAAAATTCTAATTCGATTTGAACTATAACATGTCCTCATGCATCAATATGCAGATACAAACTGTATTTCTTATCTTTAACTAATGCAGGATGGCTTGTATTGCACAGTTCCAATAATCTCCTTACTTTCTTATTCTCTAATGATAGATCCAACCATCTCACTGTTTAGGGTGTCATTAGATCCTTCATTGCTTTGATCTAAATCTTCTGAGGATTTCCTTACCCATTGCTTTCTCATCTGAGTTCTGATTTTAGAGACTTTGGATTTTCCATTCACAAAACCAGTATCATCTTTTTTTGTGTTCATACAATTCTTGCTTAGATGACTGATTTTCTTGTACACATAACATCTCTTAGTAGGATCTCTTTTTCTAAAGTGAGTCTTCATACAATTTGCACCAATGTGTCCATATTCACCACAGTGACAACCTGTGTACCAAGTGTTGTAATCCCAACCAAAAATTGCCTTGGCTAATTGTTCAGCAGGATTCTATTTCTTAGTTGTGCATTTGAAAGATTTATGACCTTGTTTGTTGCACTTCTAGCATTTCCCTTCAAACTTAGGTTTATCTTTACATTCACTTTCTCTATGTCCATGTTTGTTTCAACTGTATAATTTACCATTAAATTTTGACTTTCCATTGCTCCAACATTTATTTGATATATGCCCTGTCTAACCACAATAATTGCATGTAGGTTTGTTCTTCCTTTGAGCTCCTTGCTATTAGGATTCACCTTGTTCAGTATAACCTAATCCAGTCTATCCATGATGTATGAGTTCTATTGCCTGATCCATGCTAGTTTGTGAATTCATCATACTTTTATTTGTTTCCTTTTTAGTATTGAGATCATTCTTTAGTCTTTCATTTTCTGTCCTTAGATTGACAACTTCTTGTGTTGGATTGTTGAGTTGACTTACCAAATCAGCTTCCTGAAGTGACAAGTGTTGGATTTAATTTTCTTTTTATCCTAATTTTGTACTCAATAGCCTTTTATCTTCTTGTGCTATATTTCTATCATCTTCTGCTTTGTTCTTTATCTCCATGACTTCACACATTTTGATTGAGTGAACTTTCTGTTCTCTTTTCAATTTTCTGACTTCTTCATGTAAAGTGAGATTCTTTGCAAGCAATTCTTCAATGGCTACATCAGCTTCTTCTGAGCTTCTATCTTTGCAAAATTCTTCAATTCTTTCTTCTATATAGTTCTTATCATTGATCTGCACTGCTAATTATTTTCTTCTCTTCAGGGAAAGAGAGGGCTTCTCCTTAAGTATTATGATATGAACCATGGCCACTTTAACATCTATCTTTTCATTCTCAATGGCTTTCTCCAGTCTGTAGGTTTCCATATCCTCTCATCTTTTCTCAAGTTGTTAATCTTCTGATACAAGAACCACCTCTCTGATACCAATTGTTGGAATTATATGATGTAACCAGTGACTAAGAGGAGGGGGGGGGGTGAATCAGGAACCAATAAAACTTAATCCCTTTAATCCACAATTAGATTAACTTATTTGTTTGCATGCATATAAATTGAAATTAAAGAATCATACAAAACACATAACACAATATTTGGTTACCCAGAAACCTTCCAAAAGAGAGTAAAATTGGGGTGGGGATGATTCCCACAAGATCTAGTACTATAATATAAATTTATCCTATTAGAGCTTACAATGACGACTTCTAATGGTATTCCCGGTTAAGACCATATAATGGACTGTTAGGTCCACCTTGTTAAAGGATTTTGTACAATACAATAAGTAATGCAACTCGATTAAGAGATTTAAAGAAAGGACTGTTAGATCCATCTTGTTAAAGGATATTTCTGATCCACCTATGAGAATGAACCATTTGATGATCTTCTCTGTGCAACTGTGATTGCTAAATAAGATCCTTTTGAATATAACTGATCACCTGAATGTGATAGATGAGACTCTGTTGTCCTAAATATTTCTGCACTTAAATGAAACTGTCATTCACATGCCTTATGCATACATTCTTACTCACATAATCTTCACATAATCATAATCATTATCTACATATTGAATAAAACAAACTATCTTACATATATATCTTTATCCAACAAATAACTTTGTAATTCGACTTGCAATAAATAAAATTATATTTAACAATATATGCAAAATTGGCTTCAAATGGTCACTCGGTTCCAAAAGACTACTCAAGTGATAAACTGTCACTCAGGCAATGTTGAACACTCAGACAATGTTGAACACTCAGGCGATGTTGAACACTCGGACAATGTTGAACACTCAGGCGACACTGAATACTCTTGCAACACTGAATACTCGGGCAACACTGAATGACTAAGTGTTTTGAAACTAATTTACAATATGTCTTGCCATAAGGTCTATAGGATGATCTTCCATTACAAAATTTTGTAACTATTGGTTTACTCATGAATATTGACTCTTGATGCTTGGTGTATGCTGCTCAGTAACATTGTTGCATGGTGATCACTGTACTCGGTTAACTCTACGCTCAGTGACCATTACCGACTAAACTATACTAACTATGTTACCGACTGTGCATTGTGAATACTAATGACAACCTTCAAACCAATATGGAGTAGCATTCTCCCCCTTTGACATTAGTATCAAAAAAATTATATGTAAACCTAGTAACTCAGACATAATGGCTCCCCCTTTGTACATGCTCTCGTTACATACATCTATAAACATATATTTTCCTTGGTTACACATATTTTCCCCCTTTTTGAAATCAATGACAAAAAGAAATAATTTACAACTTGTCAAAAATGTTTTGATGGTCTTCTGGATATTTTACATTAGTTTCTCCCATTCTTCCTTTAAAAGCTCAAGGGTCAACTGCTCCAAGTTGATTTGAGCATGCATATCATATATGTTCTCTGTGACTGATATCTCAGGGGTTGCAATCAATGTCTTTGCCTCTTTCACATGTTTCTACATTAGTGTGATATGTGGTAGTAACACATCTTGAAGTTCGGTTACCTCTTCTCTTATCTTGTTCTATTCCTTCTTCAGTTTGATTCTAAACCACTGGTTGTGTATAACCTTAGAGTAATGCATTTGAAATGCATGTTGCTCAGTTGTGAGATGATTGGCACTATCATTTAGATCATTATCTAGTTTTGTCATCTTTTCACTAAGCTCAGTATTTAAGTGATCTAATGTGCACAAATTATGCAGAATTGTAAGTACTTGAGAAATAATACTTTGTAGGGCTGTTACAATCTTGGAAAGTTTTACCTTGTTCATTGCCTCTTCCTAGCTGATCTTTTTAGTAAGCTTGAATTGAATCTTCTACTTGACATCAATATTTGGATCATTTATTGCCTCAGTGAGCAGGGAATGTTGATCAATGATTGGGGCTTATTCATCTATGTTTACATTGGGAATAACATGCATCAATATCTCCTTAGCTTCCTCTAGCACTTGTGTATTCTTCTGTTCTAACCGAGCTACTTTTCTTGAGCTTCTTTTCAGGTGCAAAGTTCTCCATATATTGTCAGGGATTCTGGATCAAGTGTCCTTGGGACACATTCAAGTATGTCTATGATTTCATCTAGAGTGTTATTGGACCCTTTCTTTCTCTCTTCTTTTTCTTCTTCTTTTCATGTAAACTAGAGGCAGGAGATTGTGTTAATAAGAGTTGAGCCTTGTGCTTGGGATTTATCTTTGGTGGCTAAGTGGGTATGTTGACTTGTTTTGGTGGCTCTATCACTAAACTAGTGTCAGTGGTTGAAGTGTCTACCATAGTCTCTTTGTGACCTTCAGCCTTATATGCTACATCCATGGTTTATTTTTGTGCATCACCCTGTGCTCGGTCTCCTTACCAGTTTCATCACCCTTGTTTTCTTGTGCATTTGTAACCTGCTCAGGTGTCTTGGTTTCCTTTTGTGCTTTATTTACAATATCAATTTCCTTGACCAGTATAGGAAGATTACCTGGTACGAATTCTTGGGCTACTTTGATTTCTTCCTTTTCTTCAAGGTTCTCAGTAGAACAAGTTATTAATTCATTTTCCTTTGCATTATCATCTGGGTCACCTTTGGTTCTATCTCTTATTGTGATTTCTGCATGTCCAAGAGTGGTTATCATTTCAGCAATTCCATCCATGACATTAGCAGCATTAGTATTAAGGTCTATTGTTTGTGTGTCCTCCTCGAGTTTCTCTGTGTCTTCAACATTGATATGCTTGGGACTCAGTCGATCTCCCTCGAAGTTGATTGTGGATGTTATATCCTCTTTCTTTTCTATAGGACTCAATAAATTAGTCCATATCATATTTCTCTCATCATCTACTTCTTTTAACTTTCCTTGAAGAATTTTGAATGACCTTGAGTGCATTGAAAATTTCTTTGCATATATCTTCATGGTTTTATCAATTTTTACAACTGTGTATTCAGGCATAAGTAAAATGAGTGACCTTTCTCTCATTTTTTTTATCTATTGTTAGAGAATATTTCCATCTTGATGATACTTTATCATAGAGTTATTTTGGTATACATGTAGAAAATTCTATAGGTACTCTTCTAAGGGTTATCATCATGATTGTGATTTCTTCTTCTAACTTGTCCTGATCCTCATTGCTCAGGATTGCATATTTGTGTAGCTTTGGATTACTCAACCTTTCAGTTGACTTTAATGCTTCATATACTTCATCAACAGTTTGTGGGATCTTATTCTTAACAAAATGAAATTTATCAGTATCTTCTTCATCAGATTCATCAATGTCCTCTTTTCTTCTCACATACCTTTTCCTTTATCTCAGTGTAGGGAGCTCAGTGGTGGCCTTTCAATTACTCTTTTGATAATTGAATTTCAGTGAGGCTCTTGATATTTTAGCAACTCCTTTCTTCAAAGGTCATGAATTTTCTGTCACCGATCTTGTTCTTTTCTAAGATTATATCTTTTCCATTGTGCCTTTTCGCTTCTTAGCCTTAGCTGGCTCTTCTTGTATTTCATTAGATTATGTCACCTTGGCATCTTGATCTTCTCATTCACCTAACGGAGTCTACTCCTTGGTATCATCTACTGAGTTTTCAAGTTCATCATTAGTTTGTTAGGAATAATAGTCCACAAGACAACTAAGAGGGGGGCAGTGTGAGTCAGTTGTGATATAGATTATTAAACTTTAAACTTTGTAAACCAAAACTTCAATGAAATGATAACACAGTAAATGCCAACATAATAACATAATACTTTTTGTCAAGGAAACCCTATTAAAGGTAAAAACCTGGTGGGAATTAGCACCCACAAATAATTTACTAATAGTATAGTATCCATGTTAAAAAATTTAGCCATGTTAGGAGCTTATTACAAAATTAAAGTACACAGTCCTTGTTAGGAGACATACCCTATTAGGAGTCAAGAAAATTAGTAGGCTCACTGCTTGGGCACACTTCCCAAAGAAGGTTAAAGCCACCCTAAAGGATTCATAATCCAAACAAGTGTATATAGAAAATATACAATCCAATGAACTGTTTAATAGCAATTGTCTTTGCTTGGTCAGTTCCAATGAAGTACTCTTATCACAAGCTCTTCTCTACATCCAGCAGTAAAACAAGCCTCATGGATTTCACTTCTCTTCCTTTTCAATCTCTACCACTACCACACCTTTTAAAAATAAAAGATCACCCATATATACCCTTTTAAAATAATTCATCAGGTCATCCAATTAAGCTTTCCTAATACACAAATAATTAATTAGGTCGGCCCATTAGGCTTTCCAATATACAAATAGTTATATAACCCCTTTCTAAGAGACACATGGTACCTATAAAAATTAAACATCATTTACAATCCAAAATTTATGCTCCAAGATCCGTAATCCATGCTCACAATTCATTATACATGCTACATGTCTGATGTTGGACACCAAAATAGGTCTCCTCTAGAATGCACGCCATACATTCCGTCACCAGTTATAACAGAAAAATGAAACACAACCCATTATTCCAAAATATGTCTTCTATCCTCCTCTAAGCTCACTTCACCAAAAATGTCTTTGCCAGTAAGATATAACAAAAACATAGAGACCTGCTTTATCAAGCATAACAATTTCAATCTAGAAACCAGTCTTCACCAAAACAACCATAACATCCTCAATATGTAACATAAATCCAAGCAACCTTAGGAATAAGGTCATCAAACATGCTTCTTCATATAACCAACTTCGATCCTTCTAAAGCATTTGTACAATTTCCCTACACTTCTTCCAGTCAAGCAACCAGTCCGTTATCTCCATAAAAACATATCTTGACATTAGTGACAAAACATGAATATTAATAGCATGATTAGTACCAAAAAAATATATCATCCAACAACCTCACCCTTTGGCATTGATGGAAACATATGGGAAAATTCATCAACCCAAAAGTACTCTCTCTCAATATCCTCAACGTAAATCTCCCCAAAATAGTAGGTATTTTCACATATAATCTTTCCTCCTTTGGCAGTAATGGCAAACGGTGCCATAACTCATCTGTAATATTCTGTAAGGTGTATATTTTTTCAAATCTTCATGTCCATCAATCAGGTGCAATATCACCCAAATGTGCTCTCGTGTTCCTTTGATCACTCCCCCTAAGGAGTAGATCCATACATCAAGTCTAGAAAAAGATATAGTTCTAAAATCCACTAGATGGATGCATGCCAACATCAATCAATTATCACAAGGAGGGGCTCTGACCCAAAATATGCTTCTTAGATACTCAAAAGAATCTTTTGGAAAAGGTTTTGTCAATATATCTACTATCTGTTCCTTTGTGCTAATATATTCCAATTTAATCTCTTTTGCTGCTACCTTTTCCCTCAAGAAATGATACTTAATATAAATATGTTTAGTCTTTGAATGCATTACAAGATCCTTCGACATAATCATTGTGCTAGTGTTATCACAATGGATAACCACTGGTTCTTCAAAAATTATTCCAATGTCCTTCAACATTTGTTTCATCCAAACAACTTGTGTGCAATTTATTGCAGCAGAAACATACTCTGTTTTAGTAGTAGATTGAGATATATAGATCTACTTCTTGCTCAACCAAGAAACTAACCTTTTCCCAAGAAAAAATAAATCATGACTAGTATTCTTTCTGTCATACACATTACCTTCCCAATAAGAATTAATATAAGCTTGTAAAAAATAAAATCATCTAGTTTTTCATACCATAATCCATATCCTGTTGTTCCTTTCAAGTATTTGAAAATTCTTTTCACAGTAGAAATATGTGTCTCTTTAGGATATGGCTGATATCTAGCCACAATTCCAACTGCATTGGTAATATCTGGTCTAGTGTGAGTTAGATATTGTATACCACCAATCATAGATCTATACTTTATCAAAACAACATTTTGAGTCTCATCATTACAAGTCGGTTTGTATCCAGTCACCATAGGTTCTCCAAAAGGTTTACAATCTTCCATTCCAAACTTCTTCAACATTTCCTTAAGATACTTGGTCTGAGATATAAAAATGTCATTCTTACTCTCATTATTTTGCAAACCGAGAAAAAAAAATATTTCACCAATTATTGACATCTTAAATTCATTTTCCATTTATTTAGAAAAATTCTTACTCCTCTCATCATTGCCTCCAAAAATGGTATCATCAAAAAAAAATTCTATGATTAAGATTCCATCTTCATCAGTCCTTAAATATCTGCATTACCTTTTTCTGAAACCAAGACAAAGTAGATACTTGTGCAGTCTTGCATACCATGCTCTCGGTGCTTTTTTCAGTCCATATAGTGGATTCTTCAGCTTACAAACCATGTCTCCATCTTTTGTCAAAGGAAAACCATCAGGTTTCTCAATGTATACTTCTTCTAAATCACCATTCAATAATATTGATTTCACATCCATCTGATACACTTTAAAGTATTTGATTTCAAATTTACACGTACCTCTCTTCTCTCTTCTAATAATCAATGCTACCACTTCATCTAGCTTTATTTCTTCCTCCTGTATGTGTTTCCATTCCTCAGCATAGTCTCCAATCTCTTTTCTCAGGTCACCATTGCTGGTGCTCACAATTTCAGATAAGGTATTTTTGTTCTTATGCACGGTTGCCTTGAATGTTGAATCAACATTAGGTAAAGTATCTCCCAATTCTGCGGCCTCAAAAGTAGTTAGCTTTCCAATCAACATCTCTCTAGTGAATTTTTGTGTTAAAGGTATAATCTCCTCTATAGCTTGTACTTTTGTTCTATATGCAGGTGTCAAAGATTTGAGTATCTTTGCAATCACTTCTTCCTCACTGTAAGTACCTCCAGAGTTTCTAATGCCAGTAACCACTTCAATAATTCTCTGTCCATATGCCTGAATGTTCTCATCTTTAGTCATTCCATATTTTTCTTCCAATTCTATAGCTTTTCCTATTTTGTAAACTTATCTCCTTCATACAGTGTCTCCAATCTTGTCCAGATCTCATGTGCAGAATCCAATTCTTTTACTTCTATAAATTCACCTTCAGAAAGTGCGCTTATCTATGATTCCCTTGCAACCATATTACATGAAAATATTTTATTTTGATCTTCAGTACGCTTCTCCAATTAATTATTAGTCTCTATCTTTTCATTCTTCTTTGTAATCATCCAGTAGTCAATTCCCAAACATAGCAAATGTGTTCTCATCTTGTTCTTACAACTGTCAAAGTTTTCTGGATCAAATTTCAAACAATCCTTCCTGTAGTAAGACATCTTCATGATCACCTCAAGTTGTTAAGATTTCTCTCTAAGGACTAGTATCTCTGAGACTAATTGTTAGGAATAATAGTCCACAAGACAACTGAGAGGGGGGGGGGGGGGAATCAAATCNAGACTAATTGTTAGGAATAATAGTCCACAAGACAACTGAGAGGGGGGGGGGGGTGAATCAAATCTGATATAGATTGTAAAAATTTAAATTTTGTAAACCAAAACTTCAATGCAAATGATAACAAAGTAAATGCCAACACAATAACACAATAATTGTTGTCAAGGAAACCCTTTTAAAGGTAAAACCCCATTGGGAATTAGCATCAACAAATAATGTACTGAGAGTATAGTATCCTTGTTAAAATATTTAGCCGTGTTAGGAGCTTATTACAACATTATACTACACAGTCCCTGTTAGGAGACAGACCCCGTTAGGAGTCAAGAGAAGTAGTAGTCTCATTTCCCAGGTGCACTGACCAAAGAAGGTTAAAGCCACCCCCAAGGATTCATAATCTGAACAAGTGTATATAGAAAGAATACAATCCATGAACTGTCTAATAGCAATTGTCTTTGCTTGGTCAATTCCAATGAAGTACTCTTATCAAAAACTCTTCTCAACATCCATTAGTAAAATAAGCCTCATAGATTTTAATTCTCTTCCTTTTCAATCTCTTCCACTACCACATCTTTTCAAAAGAAAAGATCACCCATATATACCCTATTACAATAATTCGTTAGGTCGGCCAATTAAGCTTTCCTAATACACAAATAATTAATTAGGTTGGCCAATTAGGCTAACCAATATACAAATAATTATATAACCCCTTTCTAAGATACACATGGTACCTATAAAAAGTAAATATCATTTACAATCCATTAGTTATGCTCCAAGATCCACAAACCATGCTCACAATTCATTATATACACAATACACGTCTGAAGTTGGCCACCAAAATAGGTCTCCTCCAGAATGCATGCCATAGCTGACTTCACCAGTTATCACACGAAAGTCAAACACAGCCTATTATTCCAAAAAATTTCTTCTTTCCTCTAGTAAGCTCGCTTCACTAGAAATATCTTCGCCAGTAAGAGATACCCAAAACACAAAGACCTTCTTTGTCAAGCATCACAGTTTCAATCTGGAAACCAGTCTTCACCAAAACAAGTGTAACATCATCAATATATAACATAAAGAAAAAAAACCTTAGGAATAAGGTCATCACACATCCTTCTTCATATAACCAACTTTGATCATTCTGAAACATTCGTACAGTATCTGTACACTTTGACCAGTCAAGTTACCAATAAGTTCTCTCCATAGAAACATATGTTGACATCAGCGACAAATCATGAATATCAACAACATGATCAGTACCCAAAACTGATATCATCCAACACAGTTACATTGAATTTCCTTTTCAAATTCTTTACCATTTTGGTCTTCTTTCTTCCCATGTTCTCTACTTCCATTACAATCTTTATCCTTGTTTTAGCTTCATCATAAGTAAAAATTCTCTTAGAAAATTTGTCTACAGGATCATTAAGTAATGTCTCTATTACTTTTGAAGCAAAGTCTATATCAATTTCATACTCAATTGGAGGTAGCCATGTTGTTCCTGGCTCTACTTCTTTGATAAGTATGGTGTCGATGTCTACCAAAAAACAATATCTTCTTTATATTTCTCTATCAACTAGGTTGGTATCCTTGTTCTCTTTTCCAATCTCTCTTTGAACTTCTTGAAAAATTCTACCATAACATGTTCAAAATTATCTCCTAGTTTCTTAATGAATTCACCGACTTGCACAATGATTGGTCGGTTGATATCCCAAGTTACATTACAGACGGGGGGGAATAAATTTTGCAAATAGAAAAAATGTGCATCCTAGTAAAGAACCAAACTTACATGTGTTTGAATGTACTAACCTAATTGTCATCATATTCTCTTCCAGTTGCCTCAACAATAACTCAGCTAGGTCAAGTTGCAATCCCTTCTTTAGAATTTTATACGCAATGTCAACTACACCAGATGCGATGTTGTTGGGTCTGCTGGATTGAAAGTTTTGGTATAAAATGACATAGGCTCCAAACCTTAGTTCAGGATCACCAATAGTATTGATCCTCAGACCTCTACAATCCCACTCAAGTCATGTTAGCTTTTCAATCTTGATTTTGGTTGGGTGCCTTAGGGATTTTTCTTTATCAGTTGTAGGATACCATGCGACTACATGAATCATGTTCTTTGTGATCTTCATAGGTTCATCTAACCATAATTTACCATCATGTACCTGACTTAACACAATGTGAATCCATTCATTTTTAAATTATTTTGGGAAATGTAGGGAATTGGTTAACACTTTCACCTCTAGATTCTTATGATCGTCCTTGAGTTTTCCATTGTTGCAAAGCTCCTGATATGTCAAGATGAGCTCCAAATCACCCATCTCATCGATTTTTCAATGTATTTAAGCTCTCACATCTTGAACCAGTAGAACCCTAGCCGCTATCACAGAGAACATGCCTTTGTTGTTGGGTTGTACAACAACCTTTGGGTGAAATTTATAGTGGGGTTCTATGCATGTTGAATTCTTTATCAAAATTACCTTCTTGCTTTTCTTAATCTTGCCTTTCTCAGTTTGAGATGAAGATGCCATCATGTTTTCAAATTTAGGGCTTCCAACGGATGTTACAAACAGCTCATTATGTGAAAATACTCACTTTATGTAATCTTAAAATGTTCATAATATGCTTTAATCTCTTTGAAATACTACAAATGCTCTGCTATAATTTTTCTCTTGATCGCTCTGCTTTGTTGTTTGAATAGTGTGTGAACAAATGAGTTCAGTTCCCACAAATTTGTAGCAAATACCTTAATCAAGACAACAAATGATTGTCACCAACAACTTAGTCAACAAACAAATCACTCAGTTAACACTAAAGATACTTCATCTCAGTGAGTAGTACAAATGCTCAGTTGACTTAATCAACTTGGTTATCTCTCATGTGTTCACTGACTGGAATTTCTTACTCGGTACAGATTAATCGACTAAACTACTTTCAAGTTAACAAAAATATAATACCATAGTTCATTTTAATTCATGATAATTTGGCATTCACTCAATGAATATAAGGAACTGATGTAAGATATAACTTTGCAAAATGCAGTTTCATACTTACTTGCATTACTTAGGTGGGGTGGTGGAATCACCTAATACATTGAATGAGGTGTCATCGAGTGTTGTGCTTGGTCCAACATTGTCATTAGCTGCTTTCCTCCACATTTGATTCCTTATCCTCATGATTTCTGTAATTGTGTTTTGAGTTCCAAAATTACTTATTTCTGTTACTTGGTCACTGCAGCCTTTACCTAAATGATTGACCTTATTACAGTACAAACATACCATTCCATAATTTGTCCAGTTTCTATATTTTCCTCTCCACTTTTTGATATAGTTTTCTGCAATATGTCCATACCTACCACATGTTTAATTTACCCAAGTGGTATAATCCCAAGTATATGCATTACCTTGTTTTCTTGGTTCATATGTCTTTTCTTGTCCTTTAGGTTTCCAGATTTGCTTTATCTTAGTCCTGCATTCTTGTGATGTGTGACCATGCATGTTGCAAGTATGCAATACTTTTCCATGTAGGGTTTCTTCTATCATTTATTAAACTTATATCTGCATTCATGTGCTTTATGTACATTCTTGTTACACTTATAGTAATTTCCATTGAATTTAGAAGTGGATTTGGGAATACCTTTTGCTTTTCTTTTGAAAACATTTGATGTATGCCCTGGTTTTCCATAATGATAGCTTGAGGGCTTGTTTGGATTTGGATTTGCATAAACATTCTTCTGTTCAACTTGATTTTATAATTCTCCATTCTTGGTATAACCTAAATCACAATTGTTGTTAAGTCTCCTTTGACTGTTAAAAAATTCATCCATCCTTTCAGTCCTATCTTCAGCTCTCTTAATCATCTTATCATGATGTTGTTGAGTCTTAACTTAATTCCTTAATTTTTCATTTTCTTCTCTTAGTTCACCAATATCTTCCAATTTTAAAGAAAGTTCAATGTTCACTTAGTTGGCCTTGCGACTCATAGTAACCATCTGATTGGTGATCTCAAAGTGATGTTTGGTAAGTCTCAATATTTCAGATTCTTTCTCTTGTAGCTTTTTAGTCATTTGTCTCGTATCATCGACATCCATATTTATTTCTTGTTCATCTTGCCTTGTATTGTTCGTGACTTTAACCATTCTAACCATTTGTGTGTCTTGACCGATCTGCAGTGCTAAATCACTTGTTCAGTAAGGTGTTGATTAATGTCAGATACATTTGATATGGTTCCTTCAGATGGATTAGATATGCTACCAGATCTAGATCCATATGTATCAAATGGGTCATACATCTCTTCTTCATGATAATTAGTCTCATTACAATGAGATGCCATATCTTTTCTCCTAACAAGTAACTCTTTCAGTTTCTCTTTGGCTTCTTTGAATTGTTCAATCTAGAAATGCAACTGCAATTTTTGATTCTCAATAGTTTTGTGAAGCTTATACCTTTCCATCGTAAGATATTTTCTCTTCAGTGATTAAAATTCCTAAATAAGAGAACTAGCTCTGATACCAATTGTTGGAATGATATAAATATGTGTACTGAGAGGGGAGGGGTGAATTAGTACTCTTAAAAAATTTTCATAACAAATCCTTGTAAACATAAACTATATTAACCGACTGAGTAGCTTGCTTTCACCATACATGAAATACCATTGAATAAATCTAAATGCATGTAGTCAAAACAATAAACCATTCATGAATCTCAAATACACATAACACATGTATTTTGGCATCGCAAAAACCCTTCTTAGAAGGTAAAAATTACGGTGGGGATGGAACCCACAAAGCTTTACTGCTGCAGTAATAAAGTAGCTTGTTAGGGATTACAAAGATTGATCACTTCTAGTGATCTTACCCTGTTAGGAGTAACAATAATATTTGTTAGATCTACCTTGTGAAAGGATTTTGTAGCACAATGTATGTGTGCACTCTGTTAGGAGATCTAAGAAGAGACGGTTAAGTCTACTCTGTTAAGAGATTTTGAGTCTATTACAATTGTTAGAGACTAACAAGAAATTGTGACCTGAATTATACAATCTCAATATTGCTAATATCAGAACCTTTAAGTGCAATAAGTTTATCACCTTGTTGTGATTGATAATACCTTTTGTACTGAATGATAGCCTTGTGTCTGTTCTGAATAAACTGAATTCTTTAATTAAATCCTTATGCTAAAACCCTTGTCTGGTCTTCATATGTCCTTAGTGCGATGGTTACTTGATCATACTTTGATCATTACTCTACCAAAAATAACATCTTGACCTTACATATATCAAACTGGTTGACCTAATTAGGGTTTTACAATATCTTAGAAAACCTAAGATCATCTATTTGCAAAATTTACCTTGATAATCTATACATATGAAACATAATCAATAAATGATTACATCTGCAATTAATGTCCTCCTCTAGCTTGGTAATCTGTTATCTAGCTCGGCAAAAATTTGTTACCCAGGATGATGTGCCATTACAAAATTCTATGTAACTATTGGTTTACTCGGTGAATGTTGTCTGTTGGTGATCGGTGTATGCTTCTAGGTAACATTGTTGCTTGGTGATCACTATGCTCAGTTAAATCTGTGCTCGGTGACCATTAAGCACTAAACTGTCTTGATTGTGTTACCGACTATGCATTGTGAATACTAATGACAACCTTCAAACCAATATGGAGTAACATTACACCTTTATATTGTGACATTCAAAGTGCCATAGCCTTGGCATAGAATCCAATTTACCATGCAAATTCAAAGCACATTTCTCTCAACCACCACTTTATTAGATAGCAAATTGAAGAAAAGCAAGTGTCCCTCATCTATTCCAAGGGTGAAGATCAAGTCGCAAATATTTTGACAAAGCCTCTTTCTAGAAACAAATTTCAATTTCATTGAGAAATTTTGGGTTTGATACCTATTGATGTAAACACCCCAAGTTAGATTAAAGGGGGGTGTTAGAATTAATAATAAAATACATATCAATGATGAAATATTCAGACAAGAGATGCAGGTGAAAAATCTTTTCTAAGAATGTGTTCATTAAGTGTGGAGATAGTCTTTTTTGTGTGATGGGCATGAACTATTCTACAAAGACATGACTATTATCTAAACAAAATAGCATGATATCTAGTATTTTTTGGATAGTAAAAATATTGTGTTTAACATTTGAAATATTTGAATATTGTTTATTATTTATTTTAATTTAAATTGAAAAGTATTATTTTAATATAGATTTTAAATGTGTACATTAGATTAAAAATGTACATTAAATCTTAAAACAGATAATTTACACAAGAAAATGATTTTGTAAAAAACTTAATCATTTGTTTTTTGTTTCTAATTATTTTTATATATTTTTATCTTATAATATTATTAAATATAACATATAAATCTAAAATTTTCTTTTCAATAGATAGATATTACAAACACGCATATGTGACTTTTCTCATAGGGAGTCGATGTTATGTGAAAGGCATGATTGGTCATATGAAGGGACAATTAACTAGTACATTACAACCACCTTCTTAATATATTAACGATTATACATTAGATAATTAATTAATTTCTATCGACGTACCCATTGATAGAAGCACTAGTTTATTATATAAGGAAAAAAAGGAAAGAGAGGTGGGAAATTTTATATTTAACTGGAAGAGCACTTACCGACTGTACAAACTATCTTAAAAAAGAAACTGTTACTCATACATTTCCATCTACTAACAGGACAATCTATCAAGCCTCGAGAATGTTAAGCATGAAAAATTCTTTGAGAATGAGATCTCATGTGTTGATTATTGTCCTCATCACATGAGTCTTCTTAGTGACGTCTGACTGCATCAACATAACAACAAGAGACAGAAAACTGGGCAGTCTGGATAAGAACATCAAGGGAGTTGTATTGTCTCTGTTAAGTTTTTAGGATAGCTGCAAATGTAATAACACTCTATGTTGTATGTATTTTTCAAATGCAACAATCTCTCTTTCATTTATATTGGGAATGAGGACAGGAGAGACATGTCCCTTCATGGGACATGTCTATTCATTATTATTTATAAGAAATGACATACCTCTTCCAACTAATTATAATTTAGTCAATCTTATAATGTTTCATCAATCAATTATTAATTAAGAATAATAATAATTTAATAATTTAATATTAAATTTTAAATTTCATATGATTAATAATAATATAATATATATATTATATTATTATTAATCAACATATATTATATGTATTCTAATGATCATACGACTGAAGATACAAACATTAACACTCCCTCTTAGCTAGGGAGGATGATCAAACAAAATGTGTAGTGGTCTCTCGTGTTAACACTTATGAACCTTACCATATCTACACAAGACATCAAAACTCCCTCTTAGTTAGGGAAGATAAAATTCATCAAAATATTATTAACAAAAGATCCATTACTTTTAAGAGAGAAGATATCACCTCATCGTGATATTAAGAGATATGGTCTGACCAAGAATATCAAGTCTCATGATATTCACCATAACTCAAAAAAATATTGTAGATATCACCTCAATATGATATCAGAGATATGATCTGACCAAGAATATCAAGTCTCATGATATTCACCATAACTCAAAGATTTATAAATATCATCTCATGATATTGGGAGTATTTGTCACAGAATATCAAGTCGCATGATATTCTCCAAATACTCAGAGTAATGGCCTACCAACATCAAGTCACATGATGTCCACCAAGTACTC
>MU227591.1:182551-201533 GCA_018584345.1 Thuja plicata | reverse complement strand
ATTATTTATAAGAAATGACATACCTCTTCCAACTAATTATAATTTAATCAATCTTATAATGTTTCATCAATCAATTATTAATTAAGAATAATAATAATATAATAATTTAATATTAAATTTTAAATTTTATATGATTAATAATAATATAATATGTATATTATATTATTATTAATCAACATATATTATATGTATTCTAATGATCATACGACTGAAGATACAAACATTAACAGTCTCAAAATGATTCACTGCTATTTTCATCTCAATATAGATATAGTGGAGTAATGGTCAGATTGCCTTCTGTAATGAAGAAGAAGAACAAGGACAAGAAAAAGAAGAAGAAGAGGTCACCACAGGGCAGTACAAATCATCATCATCACAGCAATGGGCTATCTCAAGTGGCGAAAGCAAATCATTCAATTCTCTACATTGTTTTACCCTTTTTTTCTCATTTCTTTTCAGCTGTTATAACGGGGGCATTTCTTTTTGATTGTTTGATTTTATGTGGGAGTTAAAGAAAGTTAGGGTACAATCGTTTGCTCAGTCTGGGAAGAGGGTTATCTCGATTTTAATGGAGATTTTAGAGTTTTAAGGCGATCAACAAATAAGAAGCTTATCAAATGTAATACTTATAGGAATACAGAGATAATACATTTGTTTTCTTGTGTATTTCCATTCCGTTGACCATGATGAAGAATACACTTTTGTATGACAAAATTGTTAATGTATATTTTATATTATATTTAATGTTCAAGCTTGTCAATTCTATACAAATTATCCCTTCGGCAATTCCATCTGCTTTTATTTAAAAGTTGCATAAGCAATTTAAAGAATATATATATATATATCTGCACTATTGAATGTATAGGAATCAGGATACAAGATAATATAAAATATTGCAGCAATATTAACCAATATAAATTTGTGTGTGCGCTTTTTCATTGTGTGTGAGTATGAATCAGTTTTTTTTTACTTTTGAATAAACGTTGTTTAGTTTTATTTCTTACAACAATTAATTTAAGAAAAACAACGGACATAAAAAGTTTACAAAGTGGACAGAGAGGTAAGCAACAATTGATTCGACTTGAAATTAATATTTTGAGTGATAATAACTTGTAAAGTTATTGATGACATGAAAAAACGAGGCATTGGTTCTGTGCCAAATTAAAAGCTCTGGACGACATTCTGGAGATTGTTTGACAAAATGCCTCTTAAAAAAGGTGACGACCTCATTGACTGAAATGGCTGCAGGATATGTAGAAGATGTTGTTCTTGGGGAGGCTTTGATTCGTTTCGAATAAATGCCTTGAATAAATGATGTATCTTGGATCGCAATAATTCAATTGGCAGGTGTACCAGTAGTGTCCCCAATATCCTTCCAGACTAGGAATGGATACCCATAAAACCATAATTCAATGTGGACCCTCCTTAGATGTCATCATTGCAAAATTTGGAAACGCACAAAAGGCGGTTGAACTGTTCAACATAGACATTTGGTGAGCTGTTTAATCAAATGCCTCAAAAAACTTTGATCAAAGATCACTGATTGCAGGCTGTGAACAGAATGATTCTGTCGAAAAGGCCTTACAAAATTTGTTTTCCTTTTCATCTTTGAAAGAATTGATCGAGTCCTCTGAACAATGCTTTTTTTTTCTATTTAAGAGCCTACGAAATGAAATGTAACACTTTGAAGGAGTATATAACTTATTGTTAGGGATTTTTCAACAATATGCAAGTTTTAAAATGCACAATATGCCTCATTATGGGTTTGTTCTCAGTTACACATGAAAATGTGAGGTTGACCTGGTACTTTAGGAATCTCTGTAATGAAAAGATTATGTGGACTCAAAAATTTTGCATCTGCTATAATTACAATAGTGGCATTCACCCATTCAATTGATTTTACCTCACCACTTGATGGATATGGATACAAAAGGTATGACAAAAAAAAATAACACGATTGGAAAAAAGTTCGTGATGTAGAGAGGTTTGTGATATATAGAGTATCTTCGAAAGTATTATCCCTAACAAAAGATTGGCTAGCCCATAAGAGTAACACTATAAAATACAAAAGTTTCTAGTTAAATTAGTATTGACCACTTTATAAAATAGAAAAATTAGGAGTGGCCATTACAAAAACTATATAGATAATGTGGCTCCTCAAATATATACTCTATCTGCATGCCATATTAAATAATATAATTCCAGTTAAAATAAAATTATATTGACCCTTCTGTAGACTTAATTTCGACTCCCTATTTTGGTAGTGATGGACTACTCAATAGGATATTTAAACCTTCTTCTCTATCTTTAGACCTATTTCACACGTCTACATCATGTTCCAATACCTCAATGCAAGAGAAGGTCCGTCATGTGGAGACAAAACTAGAATCTTGTTTCATATTTTTTTTTTGAATAAATAAAAAAAATACAATTAAAAGTTGCAGTTGTAGGCTGCCAAGAATAAAGAACTAGAAGTTGTCAAGGAAGTTATAAACCATCACAATAGCAAATACAATGTTTAATACCATATAATTAGGTATGTCAATGAATGAAAAAAATCTAACCAAGCAATAAAAATTTAATTTTGCCTATTTTTCTTCAACAAGGAATCTGTCAAAAAGAAAAACCTCACCCCATGTCTCTATGCAACTCCTTTCTACTTAAGTTTAAGCAATTGGAGTGTTCCCAGGTAAATTTTAATTCTCAATAAAAAAGATAAAGTGAAATCTTTCCCTATCTATTTATTTGGATTAGCTACAACTTAAAACTTGAAATTAATTTTTGAAACAAAAGGGAAGAGAGAGGGGCTAGAAATAAGCAGTAATTGCTAATTGGAAAATAAGTAGCAAACTATAGAAATATCAGCTCCTAGCTAAAATAAGCTAAGCAATGCCATCCACTCAATCAATTATTAATTTTACGAAAATTAAATATTGTGTTTTACCATCTTTATTACTAATTTCTATTACTTTCAACCATATTTGCATTTCCTTTATAATTGAATTCCTTATTTCAAATAGGCCAACTTTAGGTTCCTTAACAATCAACTATAATTCCAAACAAGATTTAATTGTTATTAGTATTCTTATTAGTTTAGAAAAATAATTACAATCGTCATAGCTGTTACTATCACAATTACTCTTGTAATTTTTAATTCACACATTGTTGCAATTTATAATTGGAACAATCTTGCAATTTACAATTCTACAATCTTTACACTTACTTTTCCTTCAAGTTAACAACCACCACTAAACATAGAAAAAACTCACTTTATTCCTTTGAAAAAATTAGTAATTCCTTTCAAAGATAAATGTATTTTCTTTCTACAAGATGAGATAAGACTTTTTTCCTTTTTTTTACCCTTGTTTTATTTTTATATTGTTTAATAGCTTTATTGCTTTATTGTTTTCACAATCCAAAAAATTCTACCTTGACAACAATTTACCTTATACTTGTCCATGTACATTAATCACCTATTTTGCAAGCCAAAAGAAGTCAAACTCCACATTAGCTTCTCTAATAGTATCTTAAGCCCTTTTTCATTCATATGACTTATTTGTTAATGTCATAAATGAGTTCGTTCCTATACTTCCCTAGATTCCACTCGTGCTTCACTTATCTCAGTACTTCCTTTAAACCTATAAAGGTTTCCAAACTTTGTAGCCTTCATGACCAGTAAAATCTCCTTGGAGATTTCTATAAATCCATGTTAACAAGAAATTTTATAACCACCGAAATCCAAAACTTCCAAGGCAATCACATTATTTTTAAATTATGATACTTGTATTATCTCTATTATCATCTTTACATGTCATCAAATTTCTTAAAGTTAATGGTGGACCAATCCAAATGGTTTTACAAGAAGCATTATTTCTGATAAGAACAACGCCACCATCAATAGGTTAGTAACTATAAAGCCAACTCCTATGTGGACACATATGATTAGAATCAATATAATTAAATAACTATTCGTGTTGATTTTGCAATATATTAGAAACAAATAAAACATCATCAACCATACCTGAACTTTTCTCAACCAAACTTGCTTCCATATTTAATTCATTATTATATTCTTTCAATTTTTGACAATCTTTCTTGAGATGCCCTAATTTATTGCAATAATAACAACTTCCACTACCCTTTTTTGCCTTTTTTCTATTTGCACATAGTTGCATTTAATGCTTTTGGAGCATATCTTCATGCACATAGCTTCATTTTATGGCTTTATACCGTGTGTTTATATTCATTTTGTTGCATTAGTAAGTTGCACTAGGATGCACTTACTTCAGTTGATGTTTATCAACTTGTTCCATTTGTAAGTTTCACTGGAATGCACTTACTTCAGTTGATGTTGATCAACTTGTTCCATTTGTAAGTTGCACTACGATGCTCTTACTTCAGTTGATGTTGATCAACTTGTTCCATTTGTAAGTTGCACAGGGATGCACTTGCTTCAGTTCATGTTTATCAACTTGTTCCATTTGAAAGTTGCATTGGATGATTCTTTTTTTTGTTCCTCAGTAAGAGGATGATATTTCATGGGTTTCCACATTTTTCTTAAAGGCAATATATTATTACTTCTCATCATCATGTCTTATGGTTCACAACGGTAAACATGCTTGGAAAATTAGGATCTTGAGTTAATTTGGTACTTGAGTCTCATATTCTATTGATTTATAATTATTTCTCTCATATTTATTTATATACTAACATGATAATGCACTACATTCTTCATTTCTTCGATCGTGGGTCATGTAGGTGATGGAGTCGAGACCCATTCACTTGCAGTGAGATGACTCATTAGTGGACTGCCTATATCTATGTGATTGATGCAATGTTGATGCATGTTTTCATTAGTTGACCTTGTCTATGGTCATTTGTGTATTAGTATATTTCTTTCATGAGATTATTGATTAATTCTTCCGTACCTAACATTTTCATTTTGAACCTTTGAGCATATATTCTATCTTGATGTCATGTTAGCTCCATTGCAATTTCGGTCAACAAATTACATTTATTTTTATCTCTAACTTACTTTTCACTATGAGAGTTACATTAAAATTATACTTTGATGTTACAAATCTCAAAAGATATACTAACTTGCATATGAGATTGAATTCTACATGTGGATAGTTGCATTGTTTTCTTGTTCTATGTTTCATGTGATCCATCAAGGCCTAATAAATACATCAATTCATTTCCACTTTTGACAATATTTCTTGAGATGCCCTGATTTATTGCAATAATAACAAATTCCACTAATCTTAACACCCGAAATAGATTTTTCATGGCTTTCTAAAATCTATTATTGAAATCAGCCATACTCTCATTAGGGAATTTCTTGATATTATTGAATTCATTCAACATGTAACCTAAATTGACATGTTCACAATATTGTTCCCTAAAAATCTTGACAAATTCATCCTAGGATGCTATGCTACCTTCAGGAAAATTTATAAACCAATCCCTAGCATCTCCTATCATAGATTGGACAAAAAGCTTCATTATGACATCTTCATGCTCAATCTCAAAATCAGTAATCTTGTGAGACAAAGCTTTTAAGTATTCTTCACAAGTTATGACATTATTACCAGTGAACCTAGGGATTTGATCACTTACCTCATTTGGGATCATATTTGGATGACCAGGGATGCCATCCAAAAATAGAAGATAGTATCTATCCAAATGAATGGGTCTTCTCTGAAAATTTCCAAGGGTATTAGTCTCACTTGTGCCTACTGCACCTTCTTGATTTTGAGTAGGTTGAGGGGCACCTTTCTTTGAACAAGAAACTTGAGCACTTGGCCTTGGACCACTTGGTAGGTTTTTTGATAATGTCCTAGTGGAAACTAGAATTGAGCTAGTAGCAGTGGTATTTGCAGTAGAATGTAGGAAAACAATTTTTTCTTTTCATTTCAGCTGCAGCAGCTTCTAACTCCAATTTTGTAGTTTCTTAGCTAAATATTCCTTAGATTTTATTGCTTTTTCTAGTTCTATGTGAAATTGAGACATACCAGAAAGGGTAACTTTGTATTTTTTAGGTTCATTTATACTTACACTAACCATCTTATGCTTAACCTTATCAGATGCATCCTCATTAGTCTTCTTGAGCTCTGCATTTTTATCAATCTCATATGGATGCAACTGCCTCAAAAAAGGTCCCTCTCTTTCAAACTCATATCTCTTGGAATTTGATTTTTATTAGAATCTTGTTTCCTTAAGGATCCAATGTCACCAAAAAATCCTCATTTAAACACTTGAACTCCTCATTTAGACTTCGGACCTTAAACTCAGTATTCTTTATCTTTTTCAATAGTTCTTCTCTTCCAACTAACAATTCATAAATCTCCTGTTGATGCCTCTTTCTTTCATTTTCTATTTCTAAAAACTAATCACTTTCCTTTTTTCTTAAAGCCATGACTTCATCACGCAGTTTATCAGAATAATAGGATGTAGTTTCAATAGTAGAAGTTTCTCCTTGTAGGTCTAGAGTTTCTTGTGCAGGGAAGAAACCTGCATGATCAATCGTTTCTCCATCTCTAAAGGGATCAAAAGATGTATTAGCTACCTTGGGACCAACTGAACTAGCATGCTTAGAGCTTTCAAAGGATGATGAAACTCTCTTCGGGATAGGGGTTGAGATTCTCCCTGTATATACTTTGGGGGAGTTATGGTCAAACCCACCTCACCTAGACCCTTTATTTCTACTAGGTGTATGAAGCTCTTCTCCTATGTTACTTTCAAGAATATTTTTATAATAGGACCTGGTATTTCTATTGTCGACTCATTTTCAATCTAATAAGAACTTTGAAAAACTCAATATGTTATACCAACACTAGAATGCACAGAGCAGAGAGTCACCACCCACAAAAGTGCTAGAAAATTTCACAAACTGATCAGGAAATAGAACAACAAAAAAATAGTCGGTATGACCTTTAAAACCTCACATTTCACAATCCACTTCTCTGTAGAAAACTTTCCATTTTGTTAGATCATTTTCTTACAGAATCTTAATATAGCATTTATGCTTGACTCTTTGATTCCCAACTCTTTATTCAACCAAGAAAAAGTCTAACTGAAAAGGATTTAATCCTTCTTCACTTTGAGCTCCACAGACTTAGGTGGGTGTACCTTTTATGACTTAATTATTCTCAATAAATCATATAGTGGATTAGTTTCTCAAAATGATTTTCTAATGCATTTTACTGCAACTGTTGATAACAAATCCTGAAGATACTCACATACTAATATTATGCAAAATTGTATAAGCCAAAAGATGCACTTGACAATAGAAAATACTAATGCAATAAGGATTCTCCTCCTTCTTCTCTTCGAGCTTCTATCTTAGATAGGTTTACTTAAAAGATTCACTTCTCCAAGGAATCAACAAAAATGATTCTATCCTTCAACACAAGTCATAAACATATATGTTCTTCAATAGGAAAATAAAAGATTGTTTTGAAATTTTATGGATTGATGATGATAACTTCGTAATGAGTACAGACCAGTGCCTAAGCGAGAGAAGAGAGTCAAATAGACATATATTCATTTAAACCTTTTAATGACAACACCCCTAGAATCCAAATGAAATGCCTTGCAAATTATCTTCTCACTTCCATACCCAAACATCAAATTTTCATGAAAATATTTAGTCCTCTGAAACTACCCTTAATAATTACCCTTCCCTTTAAAGAAACTTATGAACAATTCCATAATTTATCTTATAAACAATATATTGAAACTTTCCTTACAAATTCAATACAGAAGAATTCAAACATAAACACACGAAGACATCATATATATGCAAAATGAATCCCACTGTATTTTATTAGAACTTCTCTATTTCAATACATTTTAAATGATAGAAAACTCTAAAACTGGACCAAAATCAAAAAATGCTTTGCACTTGTGAATTCACCATCCCTTATTATTACATCACACTTTCTATTTATAATATCACTAAATATATTGGAATCATGGAAGAAACAGGATGCAACAGGCTTTGGATGGCTAGGAAAAGAGACAACTACATGAATCATGCAAAGGACAAAAATGCAAAAGAACTCTTAACCAATTTGTTACAAGATTTTTTAAGTATTTTGTCATCTGACCGCACAACCTTTGTAAAATTTTGTACTTGTTTGGATCTCGTGAAATGGAGATTGTTGCCTCTATTCTTTGATGTAGAAAATCTTTTGTATCCATTTCCCATTTCAAAAATCTGGGGAAAATTGTCATCTGTTGCAAAACTATAAAATATCTTTGTCTTCTTAGTCATCTGTCTTATATTTTCCCTTTGAAGATGTGAACACATAATCATTAGCCCAAGGGAATTTCATGACTTCATATTTTTTGTTAGTCAACTCATCCTATTCTATCTATATTTATTCAACTTCTTTTTCCAGAACCCAAAAACGCACCTGGCCTTTTTGATTGTTTCCACTGTTTCAAAAAAAAATAGTGTGATTTCCAAGTTGATAATACTATTGGTTCTTATTGCAAACTCCTCACCCATCTCCTTCATACATCTAGCTTCCCTTTTTAAATTTCCACCTTTTTTGAAAAGGCTAGGGAATATCTCAAAATGGATTTTTGAGTATTCTTTCCTTAATGTTTCAGCCTTTTTTTGAATGATGTTTCTGTTTATTTCCACATCTAACAAGTCTTTGAGGAGTTTGTAAGTTCTTTTTATTGTAACACAACATTTTCTTCCTTTTTTGCTAAAGAATATAACAATTTCAGCTCACTTTTCCTTCCTTTCCATTCCTACACAATCTTCTCTAACCTAGCCTTGTCTTCTTCAAAAGAATCTAAAATACTTATGATATTTTTCCCATTCAAATAAATTGAAGGAGGCTCTATATTATCAGAAAAATGCATGATTATATCTCATATTTTTCTTCATACCTTTTTTGCACCACAAATTGTGCAGCCTGAAACTTTCAACATTATTCTTCCCAAATTCCTCTTACTTCTTCCAATCTTTTCCTTTTTGACACCAATTTATCCTTTCATAATTTATCTCTTCCTCGAAAATGGAACTGGATGGCATAGAAGAAGGAGGAAACTAAATAATGCAGATGGAAGATGATGGTTGGATAGGCTCTTGAGCAATCATCCTTTGAGGAGATGTCTGGACTAATTGTTGTCCTCTTAGTTGAGCAATTATTTTATCCTTCTCCATGGATTCCATCTTCACATCATTGTATGCCTTAAGGAAAATTTCCTTCTTCATCCTCATTTCTTGTTTCTCTTTAGCATCATTCTCTACTACCTTCATGTTAAATATAGCAATTTCTAACACTATGCTTGATGCTTCTACCCTTGTGGTTTCTGCAACCCTTCTTACCATCAAACTGCCTGAATAGTCAGCTTGTGTAGTCTCATTTTCTTGCATGCCTTATTTTCTCTTTAATTACCATGTAACTTAATAAAAATGATCATTGCTGAATTTTACCACTTTGATTTCCTATTTAGTCTCTTCTAGGGTAGCATGTATGGTTTTTGTTTCCTTTCTGACAACATCTGCAATGTCCAATTCTGGCAGAAGGAGGACTCTTACCTTCCTAATCAATGCTCTTCCTTCTTCAGGTGTAACCTTCCCAAACTTGTCTAATATTTCTTGTTTTAGTTCTGCCTCAATTTCATTTACATCTCAATGAGGCTGGTCTTCTTGTTTCTTATGACATTTATCCTTTAACTCCTCAATGTGAGTCCTCCATAAAAACTAAATAAATGCTCTAGCCTTCACAAAATTATCATCTAATAAAAATTCATCACTATCCTGCTTTATAATGGGGTCTATTTCCTTCCCATCAAACTCTGTAATTATTAGATCCATCTCTACATGCTTAGCAGCCTTAGACATCCCCTCTTGTATTTCTTGGGGTGTTACAAAAATCTTCCCTATGTTTCCTATTTTTAGCAATTCTTATGCTACCAATTGCTCATCCATGTGTAAATGAGATTGAGAAGGAGAGTACACATTTCCCCTACTTCCTTTTTTCTTTGTCTTTTTGGGGATGACACTGATCCTGAATCTATACTCATTTTCCTCTTCCCTCTTGTGGTAAAAACCTCCATATCATGTGCTTTCATTGTAACTTTGCCTCTATGGGATGTCTCCCCCTTTTGCATCACCATGATGTATCCCTACTTCTTAAATAAAATATACTTTGATCCAGGAGAATGATTGTAGCATGTGTATACTTGCTTAGGACGATCTTAGCCTTTTCTAGTTCAGCCTTCATGATAAGCTCTTAATTTTGATTTAATATCTGCATAAAATCTTCAAAGAACATCATCAATGTGTCAATATTCTTTTCCCAAGGCTGGAAATCCTTCAAAGGATCATCTCCTTTATCAAAACATTGGACATAGGGTCTTCTTATAGACCAACCATTTTTCTTTCTTGATTTCCTATTCGTGCAGGTTGAATTTATTTCTAATCATATCCTCAGGAAAATTTAACAAGTGATCTAGTGCTAAGCATATTGTCCTCTTTCCAAGAATATCACTTATAAATGTCTCAGGGTCATCACATCTTGCTACTGTGGTTGTCAGATGATAAGGCTCAAAATATTTATTCAAATGTACCCAACCACTCTTGGTGATGACAAACTGGTGTACAATTGTAATGGTGAGAAAAAGGTGCCTTTTCCTTTTCCTGTTAAAAAATCCTCTTGCAGCCCACCAATTTTTCTTATTATCCCAGCAAAGCACATTTTTAAGAGGGATCTGATATGGGAGTATATATGGGGTGCCTTTGAAAACCATTCACTCATAATACTATTGAAACAAGCTATAAAATAACAACACCCCAATTATGCACTATCTTAATACTTTCAACAAATTGTTTTGGCCTTAAGAGATTTAACAAGGATTTGGGGATTCTAGGGTTATCAAAAAATAAGAAGGCTCTAAACCTTGAAGAAAAGCATATGTCAAATCGAATGTAACTGGAGTCTTTTCTATCCAATGATAAAGCCATGCTCCATAGTTGGACAAGCATTTCTTCACCATCTTTGACCTTCAGCAAATCTATTTTCTTCTCAAAATAATCAACACCCTTGAATAGGAATACATGGATTAACAAAGAATACCATCCAAATAGTTTATCTACCTTCACATTTTTAATGCATATCAAACCACAAGAATCAAATCAGAAACAAAAGTAGAAAAATAAAAAAATAATGTCTAAATGTGGATGGATAATTGGAACCATCATGAACATATTATGAATAAGAATCTCATTCTCCTCATCATCCCCAAAGATCTTAATCAAATCACTATATACACCTCTGGCCTTTAGATTGACATAATCCAACTTGATGGGTTCTAGTGTATTAGGTCCTACCATAACCAAACCTCTAATCTTGTTAAATAATTATTGTAGGGGTCCATTTCTAAGGTAATTCATTTTAGAATTGTAAACCTCCTGGAATGAATCAAAATAAATTTTATCTAGTTGAATAGAGTGTTTATTTAATTGGAAAACCTCTCGCAGCTCCTCAACTTTGATGCTTATCAAAACATTTCCATTTATATCTCTCACAACCCTAGCCACATTATCATATATTTCTATTATTTTAATTATCATATCCATATTCATGAATACATCTAGGACTACCAATCTCCCCACATTAAATATCCATATGTTACTTCTGGGTGCATAGGCATTTCTGTGACTGGAAGCTACTTTGAACAAAGACAAACTACTCAGGCCAATGTTCACATCCCTAACCCATTTACCCATATTGTACAAACCCTCCCCAATTTTTAAATGAGGGTGCTTTGGTACCAATTATTTAATATTGGTAAAGTCATTTGTGGATCTAACTAATTATTGCAAAAGATCCTCATAGACATTCCTTTCCTGATAATTTGTTTTTCCTGTGAGTTCTCTTCGGGTGCCATCTCTAAACTAGGGTTTCTTAATAAGAAAATATTTTTTTCAAATAAAAATCCAATTTACTTCAAAAGATCAAAACCATACTAGAATTTTAATTTTGAACATTGAGGAATGGAGTCTCAAAGTAACTTATGCGTTCTATGAATGTTGTAAGACAAAAAGAGAACGCCTCAACTCAGCTTTGCTTCAATCAATTCAATAATTATGGAATTTGAAAAATCAAGTGGTCAATCTTATATGTAACCTCATCAACACTTAGAATTACATTTAAGCTTAGATGGCCACATGTTCTTCCATTACTTTTGAATTATTTAAAATTTCACGGCCCAATAGTTTAGTGGACGTAATTTATCAAAGAAACCAGTTTTAAAACATGACCGTAGATCTCAGCAACTTCTTACCAAATTGTGTGGCTAGTGGAAGTTGACAAAGACTACAATAAACTTGGAAATGAGTCCATCAGGTGCAATTCCTTGGAGATTATCCTTCAATCAACTTTTCCTTGAGGAAAAGTACTGGCCGTCAGAATAAGATCAACTTACAGCTTCTTTACCTTTCTTTAAAAGCCTAGGTCATTGATCTCAGCAATGCTACATGTAACCTGGGTGCATTTCCTTGAAGTTTAATCCCTTTGCATCATCTCCTTAAGGCTTCTTGTTGATGGTTAGATAATTTTAGAACTAAATTCCTTTTATCTTTCTTTACCTCTGGCTGGGTCCCATCATCTATCCACGTTTCATGGTGGCGCAATGCCTTGAACACTGACTGGTGATCATCTCCACTTTTAGGCTTTACACCAACTGTTAGATCAACACCAACTGTTAGATCAACACCAAATTGACTACATATTAATTTTACCCTTGGCTTCGTAACTGCAAGCCCCACAAACTCGCGAAGGACATGTGTTGACACATCACAATGCCTTAAAAGTTATCTCTCATGCATCTTATTTATAAGGAAAAGGGCTAACCATTAGATTTGATTTAACTTGACCATATATTATCTGATTATGAATTTATATACCATGGGTCCCACCTCCCATATGGGATACATATCATACAGGCGCAATGCCTTAATGACTAAACACCCTAAAACTCTAGCTTGAGGTAATGTGTCAGCCATACGATCATATTTGATATGAACATTCTTTACCTTATTCTTAGTGCTGAAATAGACCCATCTTGTACATGTGGCGCAAAAGCACAATACCTAAGTGATTAATCTGACTGTAGCTCTTCTTTAAGGCTTTACGCTCACCATTGGCAGAAATTTAACCTATCTGCACATTGCCTTTACTTTCAACTTCATATCTGGGCCACCAATTTCTACGTGTCCAACATGCATAATGCCTTGAATGTTAAATTAGACACATCTTTCCTTTGAGGATTTACACCAGCCACAAGATCTTTTGAGACTTAACCATTAGTTAACATGAGAGCATCTTTTGATTAAGGGATTACACCAACCGTATGATTTATCAGGACTTATCATCTCTTTAGCCTTCTGCTAAATTTTTACACATAGGTCCCATGCTGTAAAAATGGACAAATGTCACATAGGTGCGATGCCTTGAAGGTTAATATCCCTACATCTTGTGGTTAAGGCAAAGTATCGACCATCAGATTTTGAAGGATTTTCATGAGATTTATGATAACCTTTTAACATAATCCGGCCTTGCCAAATACACATGTCTTTAAAGCACAATGTCTTGATGAATATCTTGTGATCATGTCTTCCTTGAGGCAAAGTGCCGACTGTTGGATTAAAATTAAGTTGTATGACATTTTCTATTTAAATAAAAAGGCTTGTGGGACACTTAGACTTAGGATAAATAAATAAAGGAGCTAGGACTTAGGAAAATTGAAAACATAGCCTCGTGGATGATAACATGAAAAAATGGTTCTTAAGGACTTAAGTGAAGGAGAAAAAGTAACTCAAAGTTATAAGAGGTTCCAAAAGACTTAGGGCTTTAGATCCACTAACTCAAAGCTTGAATACACAACAACTAGGGTTTATGTTCTTTCTAGACATTTTCAAAGCATAATTGCCTTTGGATACAAATATTTTTTTGAAATTTTCATGCACATTTGAAACTAACAGATGCTAAGGCATACAGACTAACACTGGGAACCAAAATTTTTGAGACAACTCATAAAACCTACAATAAACCCAACAGCTTCTAATGGGCCAATGCTTTGTCGATGTAACTTTCCCTTTTTTTAGTCAAAGTTACATATTGATACAACTTAAAGATCTATAAAATGCTATAATCACTTGTCGATATGCCTTCTTTCATTGACAATGGGTTTCAATAAGACATGTTTGTGTCTTATCGACTATTATAGTATACATGTATGCTTGGTGTGAATGTGCAGATATAAATTTTTGTAGAGGCATGGTTCATCGGTTAAGCTCCTAGTGATAAAGACCAAACAAGTAATTAAGAATTTAACTCTTTCAAGTGCACCCAATGGAATTCTACCTATAATGGTGTCATTACGTGCATCTACTCGATTAATCTAGATTATCAAATTCCTATTTATGGTTTCAGATATCTTTGGGCCAGTTCTCCACACCATCAGAGGATAATCATCTTGTACTTGCAGAGGGATGGGTTACTCTTTTGTTGTAGGAAAATTTATTTGACCTCCTTTCTTTCACATTTTAGATGATCTACTTGCATGTACATATTATAAATTTGATTTGATCTATTTTTCCCCTTCTATAACTCAACTGTAGTTCAGGGTTTGAACATCACATGTAGTTAGATTTATTCCTGAAATCTATAATGGAAAAATTTGCATATATTTTTTTAGGATTTTCTCTCTATGTTTATTTTACATGATCTCTTCCCTATGATTTGAAACAAGCCTTTCTTGATTTCAATAAATTTGTTGTTTTTACCTATCCTTAAGTTCAAGTACCTTGTGTAATCTTTTCCCTACTATTTGCATGAATTTCATCATTTGAATCTTTTTCTGAATGTTTATATCTATATTATATGAGTCCTATTTAGTGAATAAATATATTTCTTATAGCGTTAAATCAATTACCTACCTTCATGTTGAGCCAATATATATAAATATCTAAGTAGTTTAGTTTTATGGTTATTTTTGAATTCAAGAGTAGTTATAGGCAGAAAGAGATCAATTATTCAATTCTAATGTATCATCTATTTTCCCTTTCAACATACCCTTCTCCCTTTTTCTCTTAAAAGTCAGTCATTTAGGTGCACCATGATTGTAAAGGAATTTGGCCTTCTCAGGAGATTCAAACTTTCATGTCAAGTCCTACACTTGGACGTTATTTCCATATTTCACAAGGCTACTTAGGTGTCTAACTACCAACTAAGTTGGGATGCAGACTTTTGTGACAACACTTTTTGGTATTCTTGGTGGGACTATATTAAAGCTAGAAAAGAAGTCTACTAGTTTTCTTGATGTCAAACAAATGATTTAAATTTATATTCTTAGGAGATAGTACTGCTCTTACAATTCTATAATTCAAGAGGCTCAAACCCAAGTACTTGGAAACTTCATCTCTATATCTCAGTTCATAGACTAAATTACTACAATTCATGCTCAAAATTCAAACAAGGATATCTTTTAGAGGTAATTTTCAGTTTTCTTGACTCATATTTACAAGTTATAAAAGAAGTAATAAACTTTCTCTGTCACCAGTTAGGGGTTGAAAAGAAACACCTACACTATCTATTATTCAATCTTGGTGTATCACCTCTTTTCCATTTTAGCATATCCTTCTTTCCCTTCCCTCAAAACTCAGTAGTCTAGGTGCACCCTGATTATAAAGTGTTAGAATTAATAATATTTCCTTGGTGTACTATTTAAATTAGGATAAACCAAGTTACTCTAAATTGTATTTTGTCCTCTAGTCCAAGTGGGAGAACATGTCACATTTTTGTAATTCTTTTAATAAGGAAATTAAATATTCCTCCTTAAGATGATTCTCACACTTCGCACACACTTAATGTGAATGTGGAATTCATAGAATATGGGAGTTACATGCTAACTCCATCACTCATCTCTATTCAAAGATATGCTTCTCCACACACTTTGAATAATCTTCTCATATTGTTCTCACTTCTACTCACATTATTCTTAATTCTTTGTTGACTTATTTCATCTTTAAATTCATTACATTTTTTTATTACTAATTAACAAATTAAATTTGTTTACTTAAAATTTGTTCAAACTAGTTTGACTATCTTAAATACTTTATCTCAATAGTTTCATTAATCTTTACAATTAGTTTAATGAAATATTTATCTAGTTTGATTAGTTTAATTCTCAAATCATTGTCATTAATTCTATACATTTTTTTTAATACCTATTTGTACCTAAAGTATTTGATTTAAATTTTTTTTGTTTATACCTATTTGTTTAAAACAAATCCTTGTTAATCTTAATACATTGTTTCAAATACATTTTTATTCACTAATCCTCAATTTATTTTAATGTTAATCATTTCTCTTTTATTATTTGAAACATTTAAAAAAGAATATTTTTTTTTCAGTTAAAGTTTAACCATTCAAAGTGTGCTTAACATTAAGTTAAATTTAATTTTTTAACTCTTTAACATTATATATTCATTGTATTTCACTCTATTTTGGTTAATATTATCATTTTTCTTAATTAATGATGTCTACTCTGATTCCAAAAAACAAATTGAATATTTCTAACTATCATTAATGGAAGATGCATGTTTCTTTTCTATTTCATTTTAATCATTTTCTAGAAGTTGCTACAAATTCCTATGTTGAATTGGCAACCAATGATTCTCAAGATGACAAAGATGCATGGAAAAATTAAAACTAAGAAGCTCTTCACCTAATTGGCCTTTCTATTGTTCCTGATCTATACGACTTGATTGGACATTGCACCAAATCCCATCAAGCATGAGACATTTTGAAATGAACTTATGATAGCTCCACTGAATCACAAAAGATTCAACTCCAAGATAACTTGGAAGACTTGAGGTATATAGATTTCAAAACCATGGATGAATTCTTACTTACATTTGATGTTATTAAGACTCAATTAAGTGATTTAACTATTACTTTAACTGATATTAGATTAATTACTATAATTCTAAAGAAGTGTCTTCCTAAAGAATTTCAAGAGTTTATTGATGTTAGGATTAAGTAATACTGAGAGGCGGGGTGAATTAGTATTACAAGACTTTAAACATGAACCAATTAATTTCTAACTTAACCAAATAAATACTGTAATGAAAAGAACATAAACACACAACACATAACTCCTAACACCATGAATTGTTGACAAGGAAATCGTGTCCAATGCAAACCCCTAGTGGGGATGGTACCCAGAAATATGCACTAAAAGTATTGTGTCCCTGTTAGGAGTTGAATATTACATTAGCACATTTCCTTATCATGGAAATGAAAAACCATGTTAAAGGTATACTGAACTCACTACTCAAACAATCAAAAATATGTGTCTGTTACAATGCTTTCTCAAGAATGAAAAAAACAAGCACCTCTTATGCTTAGATAGTTCCAGTTATAGCTCACATCACTGTTTTTCTAATTTTGACATCACAATGCATCCATGCATTACATCTCATTTGCCACATATATTCAACACACATTTTCATACTTCGATATATATATATATATATATATATATATATAGTCAGAAAATGGAAGAACTTCCATTGGAGACTGGTTTAGCCTTCTGAGTGAGTAGTTTGGGGTCATGACAAGTGCCTCTGAATGGGTTCTTGATCTTGACATGGCTTTCCCCCAGACCTGCCTTTCTAACCTCCATTTTCTGACCTAAATTTTGCATTCTGGGTCTCTGACCTGTGATCCTGGGATCTGAGGACAGGGTCAACCTCCTAGGACATGGTTGACCTTGACCCTATCCTAGGATAGGGTTGACCTTGGCCTATCCTAGGACAGGGCCGACCTCAACCCTGTCCCACGGTCCAAATCCTGGGAACTTTTGGTTTTCGGGATGTCGGTCTTCACAAAAAGTTCATTCCCGCTTCCGGGTCGGCTGTTCCGGGTTCCGAATTGGTTGATTCCTAAATTATATTTAATATTGGTCCTCTCCTAGGGGTAAAGGCTTAAATTATGATTTAATTATCCTATGTAGGCCTCCTTAGAATATTGTGCCCTAATTTTGTATAAAAGGGAGCCTTCTCCTCTCAATTTCTCTAACCATGATCAAGCAATTGAAATCTTCTAATCAAGCATCAAGCATCCTTATGAAGTGAAGTCCAAGCAAGTAGTTAGGAAATACTTGAAGTAAGCATCCATCATTCTCAAGTATCCATTTGCATGAAGGAGATCCATTGGTGGCCATTGAAGGATTCAAGCCAAAAAGTTCCCTTTTGGTGATCTCTCCATCCATCTTCTTCCAAATCCCTTGTCAAGTTCAAGAATCCATTCAAGATTTGGTGTTGGAGATCTACAAGCAAGAGATTGAAGACATACTTCCATTCTACATTCCATGTTTTGAAGCATACTTGTGGATCCACGGATTTGAAACCGCCACAAGGACATTACAAGCAAGGTGAATTTATGTGTTTACTTTGTTTATCTCTGCAATTTCAATTATATTATAAGGTTAATTCCAAAACTGGGGTTTTACCAAGGCAAACCCCTTTCCCGAAATTAAAAAAAAAAATTTCTTGGAGGTATAGGTTTGGGATTGTAAATCAAAGGCCAGATCTGGATACCCTTTTCAAATTTCTTTCAGACTGTGCGAACAGGGACACTTTCAGAGTTGAGCAGATCAAGTTGGCAAAAGTGGTACAGGGTTGAAATTTTTCATAAGATGACATCAAAATGGAAATAGATTTCTGGGTTTTGTCCATCTCTCTGTTCCACTTCGGTATCAACTATCAACATCTCCAGAAACAGTCTACAGATCTCAGAAAAAAACAATCTTTGATCTGCTATTTTGTAAGGTTGGTACTTTCTCCCATTCTTTTCAATTACTGTCATTAATCATATTAATCAATCAATTTATAGAATTTAAGATCCCCTTTCTTGGTCTCTTTCCAAATATTGGATTCATTTGTGTA